>BQNB010007358.1:0-16250 GCA_026074375.1 Tanacetum coccineum | reverse complement strand
AAGTTGAGATGTGATAACCGACGGTGCCATAACCAGTTCTTAGTCTTTGACGCTTTGGATAGAAGACATATCGGAGATGTTTTAAGCATGTCATCTAGAGAAATTATGTACAAATTTGTGTCTCGGGATCTAGAAAGTAGATCAACACCTTCTAAATTACGAATAAAGCAAGTGTTTTTCTAAAATGAAACTTCAAGATCCGCGTCGCAAAATTGTCCAACCGAAATCAAGTTATGTCCAAGCCCCTCGACGTAGTATACCCTTGAAATAGTAACATTTCTCAGCTGATAGTCACCATACCCCATAATCCTTGCAATATTGTCGTTCCCGAATCTAACTGTACCCAGAAATTTACTAACAAAGTTTATGAGCTGAGAGAGGGTTCCCTGTCATATGTTTCGAACATCCAGAGTCCAGATACCAGAGAACAATCTGGACAACCTGTCATGACAAAAGAAGAAGACGATGAAATATCTATAGCATTGGATCCCTAAGTATGATTGGGTTCCGAGTGGTTAGCATTCATAGATTCTACAATCTTAGCCTTTTTACTCGAACCTACATTTTTAACATTTTTGGGTTTCCTGCTGTAGACTTTAAGCTCTGGTTTTTGTGTTTCAACTGAGTGGGAAGTGGTTTTCTTAGAAGGCACTACGTTAGTTGAAGTGATCCTAGTTAAAGGGCACGAATTACCAACTATAGTGAAAGTTCTGCCAGTTGGTTTCCACTTAAGTCCTACTTCAGTGAATACATGACCCATAGGTTTCCAAATATTTTGTTTTTTATGTTTCTTAGCAGATTTAGCATGGCTATTCATATTTTCCACAAAATCAAGAAGACACATATCATGAACACTATCAAACATAAATTTCTTACAAGTAGCACAAATAGTTTGAGAATTCGCCTTTAATAATGAGTGCTTAACATCAGCATCACAAATAGGTTCAACAACACGATTCTTTTTATTAACTTTCCTAGGTTGGGCTTCTACTTTATTCTTCATGTTCCTACTTGGTGTTCGCGAGATCTTATCATTCTTTTTATTGCCAGTAGGCTTTGATCCGCACTTACTAGTAGAACACTTCAATCCTATAGAAGAAAACACATGTGTGTTAGAATCTAATGTTTTCAATGACTCTACCTGTTTAATGATGCTTGAGGATGTGAGAGGTTCAGCAAACCTAACTTTCTTGAACTTGTTTTTGGGTGTGACAGCAACCTTTTTTGCACTAAGATTAAACACATTAGGGCATGTATCTCGAACATATACAAGTAACTTCTGAATTCGTTGGGCATGCTTACTGGCAAAGTCTAACTCTTTATTTAAAGGTTGTTTTGCTTTAGCTTGTTCGACTATTTCTCGAAGTATCTCAGCTTGTTCCTGGGTGTACTTAAGGTAATCTATGTGAGCATCCCTATTTTGCAATAACCTAGGAGTCAAAGGTTCTATGTCTAGCTTAAACATTCCTGGAACAATAGTGTTGTCAGATGGTATTTGTGCAGCAATATCAACAATTTCTTTTCCTTTTACTTTTCGTAAATCGTTTTTCAATGACGTTATCACAAAAACCTTATCTTGAATTTGAGCTTTTAAATCCTCATTCTCTGCAGATTTTAAGTTCAGTTTATCAATTAAAGAGTCACTCTGTTCTTTAGTACGAACACTTGTCTTTTTAATTGTGTCAAAATGCTCTTTAAAAACCTGTTTAACATGATTAATTTCATTACAAAGACGCTCGTTTTCTGAAAGCAATTTTGCCACACTATTCTCCAGTTCTACATTTTTGATATCTATCTCACAATAATCAGAATTGACATTCTCCTCCTTGGACTTTTCTCTCATTGATTTTATAATATCCTTCAACTTACAAATGGTAGTGTCTTTGTCTTGAAGCTGAGCTTACAAATCATTATTTTTAAAAAATTCAGGATTTCAAGAGCATTTTGATTATCACAAGATTCATCTTTTTGAAAAATTGCTTGATTAAGTTTGTATTGACGACTCAAGAGAAATACAATGTCTTTCAAGTTGTGAGTATCTTTTCAAAAGATCATTAAACGTATTTTGTGATTTCAAAAGCTCGGCCTCAAGATTACAAGATTCTTTTCTCTTTCCATCCATAATTACAGATTCACCAAGCAAAGACATAGAATTCATCACAGTTAAAAGAACTTCTTGAGACATGATTTGTTGTAAGAGTCGATCATTTTCCAAAAATAATTCTTTCTTAGCAATTTTTAAACATTGTTTGTCAACTGAAAACTGTTGAACAGCAGCATCCATTTGGTCAAAAACTGTCTATACTTCCATTATTTCATTTAGAAGATCTCTATCAAACACATTGAACATGTCTTTTAAAGATTTTAGAAATGGAATAATTTCATTGTTAAAAACAGCTTTTGTATGTTCAAACCCCCATTCACCTTCTGTACAAGCATTAGGTGTTTTCCTCTTCTTCACCACAGAGTCAAACTGGGTGAGGTAGAATTTAAGATTTTTAAGGCTTGCATTCACGAAACTCACCTTAGGTAGCTCTCTGGGAACTTCCACTTTGACAGGTGGTAGATTAGAAAAATTCAATGGTAGGATTGGATATACGAAACCAGAAAGCTTGTTCAGCATCCATTTCTTGTTGTGGATTAAAACATTTCCTAAAATCTTCAGAAAGTCTATTTAATTTTTCATAATCAATAGGTTTATGAGAAATGTTTTTATTAATAACATCTGGATCTTGTGCTTTTTCAGACATTTTTGATCGACTCTTTTCTTCCAAAATCAATGTTTCCTCATCATCAATCACAGGCATAGCAACATGTTTATCAGAAATAACAATACTATCATACAAGGCTGGTTTAATCCGTTGAGCTTTCCTTAGATAAAACGGATTTTGATAACCTAGAGCTTGTTTATGTATATTATCATAGAAGGCTTGTGGCTTAGTTAACATGTGCACTGTTTGAGCAGATTGACCCACTTTAAAAATAATATTATCAAGTTCCTTTATCTTCTTTTCCAAATCAATTTCGTTTTCCATATATTTATCTTCCTTTTCTTTAGATTCACTTTTGAAAGCAGTGAATGTTTGCAATAAACATTCCTTTTCTTTGATTTGTTTAGAAAGATTTTGCTCAAGTGAGTAATGTGTTCTTTCTGTGAAGCTTCTTCTTTAATTCATATCATCCATTTGAGAATCAGTCATTTTTCACAAATACTTTAAATCAATATTAAGACGTTTTTCAAAAGTTTTGTCTGTTCTTATATCATCTCTAGCTCAGAGGTTACTGATTCACTATTCTGTTCCTTATTAGCCTTTTCCCAATTATTTACATGATTAATCATTTGTTCTGACATTTGTTCTATCAAGGTTAAGATAATTAAATCTTGTTGTGCAAGCAATTAATTACTCTTGATAAATTTTTCCTTGTTGTGGTTTCTTGCAAATATTAGCGTATGGTAATTATTTTGCTTATAGTTTGAATCCATGATCTGTAAAATCCACATCTGGTGTGTGTTCAAATATGCATTGCAAGCACACTTTGATTTGCTCATCATCATTAAGATTAGGGGTCAGAATGATGGTACCTCTGAGATAACGTTAGAACCATAGTTGGAAATGTTGGCCATGAGAACCGCTTTTGCATTTGAGATATCGTCACAGTCAGAATCATAAGTATCAAGATCTTAAGTCTGAAAAGCAGCATTGTTTGGAATGATTGTCTGAACAGCTTGGCCATCTAGAACCCCTGGATCTACAAGAAATGTGAGTTGCCCTTCATCCAAAATTTATCCAGCTTCATGAGCTTCAGTTAACATTGATTTTTCTTATACCATGTTGCATTCCTTGGTCGCTTAGGCTGAGTGCATTGCCTAGCCATATGTCCTTCACCTTGACAGTTATAACATTTAACAACCTTTGCCTGTCCACTTGCATTGTTTTCCCTCAGAACTAGTAGCATTACTCTTATACCCAATACCAAAATAACTTTGACCTTGTCTCCCCTGAACTTGTTACACTGTGACCCTGCCATCTTGAATAGTGGCCTGGTTTCTTGGATTAGAGGAAGTTCTAAGTTGATTGTTGGTTGAGGGGAACCTTGAGAAAGCTACATCTGTTAGAAAAGCCATTGCCTTGTTGATACAAGCAATTGGATCATCTTCTGGAGAGAATATAGGAACAGCAAAACCTGAGTCTACAAGAGGTGACTCAGTCAATGGTTGTGTAGAAACTTGAGGTGATTGATAAGCAATTTGTGGAACAAATGAGGTTTGATGATTTATTTGAGACTGATATGGATATGATGGTTGAACTGATGAATGATTGAATTGAGGTTGTGATGGGCAAGTTGATGAGTAGTGTTGATTGGGATGAATTGATCCATATTGAGATGGTGGAAACTGTTGTGGAATCTGAGGATTGTTGTATAAAGACTGATAAGTGTTGAAGTGAGGTGGTGTCATCTGCTGATTTGCTACAAATGCAAGTGGATCTTGATTGCGTTCACGCAGAAGACGGACTTCATTTGCATGGAGTTCATGTTGTTCAAGATATGCATGAAGCTGATCAAAGTTGGTAGTATGCAAATCCTTCACGAGCTTGACATCAGTCACAAACTTACTCCATTCCGGTGGAAGACTGTTTAAGAACTTTGTATTAACTTGAAATTGCTCTATTTTCATGTTGTAGATGTTCATATCATTTATCAGCTGAGTGAATCTCAAGTAATACTTGTGAAGTGTTTCCCCCTTGATGTGAGTAAACTTATCAAATGCATCATACAGCTTACACTCTCTTTCCTGCTTAGTCAAAGAGGTACCTTGCATCAGTAATTGAACTATCTCCTATAAATCTTTAGCAACTCTGTGATGATTCACAAGTGAATAGATGTCAGCTGGTAGACATTGAAGAATGATATTGGTAGCTTTCATATCACAATCAGCTTGAATTTTCTCAGCAGCAGATAATTCAGCATATTTCTTTGTTCTGATCACTCCATTCTCTTCAACAGTAGGCCAAATGAGTGGACCATTTTCAACTGATTCAAGTATCATTCTTCCGTGCTCTCTATTTTGCATGTAAAGTTCCATTCGACTTTTCCAAGAATCATACAAGTCCTTGTCCAACATAGGTGGACAATTGTCAGCACCGGAGAGTATCATATACTCAGCAAGAGTATTCTTTTGTCCAAGTGGAATAATTGAATCCATTTTAATGTGATAAGATAAAAGATGATCGTACAGTGATTGGAGCTTGTTGTGTTAAAGTGAGGTTTGATTGATGAAGTTGAGTCTTTGTAATACACGGGATTTTACAATTCTTGATAAAACCGAGAAATCAAGTTTTCACGGGATTTTACAAATCAAAGAACAACCGTATAATTCACCTAATGAAAGTGTATAGTTTTTCCAAGTAAGGTATAAATCACCCAAGCAAAATGTATAAATCACCTAAAGAAATATGTATAAATCGCCTTTAGATACCATGTATAAATCGCCTGTGTAATAAAAAAACACGTATAAATCGCCTGAGCAAACACTACGTATAAATCGCTTGAGCAAACACTACGTATAAATCGCCTGAGCAAACACTACGTATAAATCGCCTGAGCAAACACTACGTATAAATCGCCTGGAGACGCGTATAAATCGCCTGAACTGAAACTCGTATACTTCGCCTGAACAAAACGTATAAATCGCCTTAACAGAAACTCGTATACTTCGCCTGAACAAAACGTATAATTCGCCTGAATAGAAACTCGTATACTTCGCCTTAACAAAATGTATAAATCGCCTTTATAACAAACTTGTATACTTCGCCTATACGTATAGTTCGCCCAATACACTTCGAAACCCAAAAATCAAAAATCTTAAAAAGACTCACTTTTTGACGTTTTTACCCCATTTTTCTTGTACTTCTTACCTATCTAAAACTATTAGAACCTTAAAAAAAACAAACTTAACGTTTTTTGGACACGTGAAAAATTTGGAAATTCAAGATTCTGGTTACAAAACCCTTTTTATAACCAAAAAGATGAAGTTTTGAAGTTTTTCAAAAATTTCTTGTACTTCTAGGCTAAAAAAAGATAAATAGGAGAAATTGTAAACATTGTATGGTTTTTAAACCCTCAAAAAGAGTAAAAACTTTTTGATGGATTGGTAACCAATTAAACGAGCAAAAAGAGTAGAAAAACGCACACAAAACCTTCACAAACACCCCCATAGCTCTTGATACCAATTGTAGAATATCTTAACACATATAGTATGGAATTAGTTGAGAGTTTTAGAGAGAGAAAGAGAAAGAGGTGGTTGGATGAACACTTGGAGAGAGAAAAAAAGAAGAGAATATTAGATTAAGTGTGTGTGTAAAATAAACAACCAACATCCTCTCCATGTGTGGAGAGGGTATATATACCTTAAGCTATAACGGCCATGGGGCTAAGTTATGGGCTTTCCTGTATCTTTGGCGGTTAGCTTACTAATGTTACATATGATTAATTCGAGCTTTGGACTATACTCTATTGGATAGTGACTGATCCTTTATGTAGTCCTATACAAGTAACAATTCTTTGCGATAATTATACGAAATAGTTAATTTACATGGGATAAATGATGCTCTAAAATAGACGTTATTTGATGTCATCAAGCTCCTTCAAGAGAGGTAATGGAGTAAGGGATTTAGGTTCAGAATCTTTGGATGATTCAGGGGTATTTAAAGTTTTAGTGGATTCAAGAGACTCATTGACAGCTTGACTTTGAGGGACTAGAATTCTTTGAGTATTAAATTTTAGAAGTATGCTGTCAGGGTTGAGTCTCTCACCCCAGTCTTTGGTTTTTGGAACCATTTCTTGGTCATACCCTATGGAAGCAGGAACGAAAATATTTTCATTTTCATTCATTTTATATGATGACTCAGTGAACAATTCACCACCAAGAATTTTTTTCTTTTGGTGAGGGATTTGCTCACTGATACATTAACTAACTGTCTTTGAGCTAGTTAGCCATTTTTCATTGATCTTTTTCTCCTCTTTGAGTTGTTCTTGAAGAGCATGATTTAACTTTGTAAGTTTAGTGTTTTGTATTTGAAATGACAGCATTCTAAGCTTGGCTTATTTAGAATTAGCAATTCATTCTACACTTTTTTAATTTCAAAACCATTTTGTTCTTACTTAGAAAAAAATAAGATTTAATCGTTGCTCTTCAACAAATTAAGATCAAATTGTTGTCAATACTTTAGGTAATTTTTCCAATCGGCATCTTCATCCATAGAAAGGAGAGTGTTTACCTTTCTTACGGTGATGTTGACCCATTCACCATTGCGAGCATGATTTTTTCCAACAGTGAGCTCATCATCAGCTAGAGCCATCACTACCTTGACATGAGTGACTTCTTCCTCATCAGAAACCTCTTCCTCATCCTAATCAAAGGTTTTAGCGACTAAACCTTTGTTCTTTGGTTGGAAGGTCTTTGGGTTCTGAGAACTCGAGGGACTTGCCTCAAGGAGTGAAAGCTTAGCTTTCATCTTCTTATACTCAGCCTTGTAATATTTTTGAAACTTGGGATCAGCTTGACTATTTGAGTTTGAAGAAGACTGAATAAGTTTTCTAGTAAACTTTGGTTGAAATCCTTTAGACACTGATGAGTAATTATTCACTGGTGATTTGTAAGAAGGTTCAGACGCTTTAGAAAAGCAGTCTCTTGCAAAATGACCTTTGTTGCCACATTTGTAACATTCAGTATCTTTATTTGCTTTTTGACCTGAGAAATTGTTTCTTCTTTTTATAAAACATTTTGAATTTGCTAAAAGGGATCTTTCCTGATACTCAATATCTAAGTCTCATAGATACTCCTCACTAGATCTTTCATCTACTTCATCATCAGAATTTTCTTAAAAATCCTAGATGACATTGTTAGAAAAGAAGGCAGTAGAAATAGCAGTGCTTGAGGGAGTAGTAATGAGGGCCTTTTTGGTATCAGAATGCCTTCTTTGGACTAGGTTGTCCTCATAGACAAACATCTCATAGATATTTGCAAGGTCAAGAGTCTGAGTATGATTGGCATTCCTCAGTCCCTGAGAGAAGGTTAGCCACTTCTCAGGGAGACTGTTTACGAAACCAACGTTGATTTCATCCTTAGAGAGGTTAACACCATCATTGGAAAGCTCATTGAGCAGGGTCTTATAGCGAGTGTAGGTCTGTGAGAGACTTTCAGTAGACTTTGCCCTGGAAGTATGATACTCAAGTTTCAAATCCATGATTCTATTTTCCTTGGTATCTGAGGGACCTTCAAAGCTGTGAACCAAGTCAGTCTATGTTTCTTTGGCTAAAACACAGCTAATGACTGATTCCTTTATGTTATCTGGTAGACATGACATAATGATGCTTTTAAGGTGCTGTTTTTTCTTTTTTCGTCTTGAACGACCACCCTCCCCTCATCTGGAGTCCATTGGGACTCAGACTTAGCATCACCATCAGTTGTTTTTGGCTAAAATGGACCATCCTTAATACATTTTAAGTGATAAGGTTCCATTCATGCTAAGTAGCAAAGCATTCGCTTTTTCCACATATTAAATTTTCCTGGCTCTAGTTTAGGAGCAATAGCAGCATAGCTACCTCCCTTTTGTCAACTAGCTAGGGTACATCATTTACTGCAGCCATTTAAGGATCTAGGTTTTAAAAACTTAAGTAAATTAGTGTTAAGTTAGTTTTACAAACCTGAGGCTCTGATACCACTTGTTGTTCCTACTTAGTTAGTGAATAATAACTACAAAGTTATCATTAACTAACTCATGGCTAGCAAGTAAAGAAAACAATTTGTTCTTTGAAAAGGTTTGTGTACGTAAATATAGCTAGTAAGTAAAAGACACAAAAATAACTTTTTAATGTTTAACTCTTTTTATTAAGAATTATACCCCATTGTATGCGGAACTACAATGGGGATTGAATGACAATGTGTGGGTTTGTCGATCTCCACTAATACTTTGCATAAAACCTAAGTATAATCAAAGCTAATACTTTGCTTATCCAAACTGAGCTTGCTCAGGGACTTAGTAGATTTAGAGAAGTAGATGTGTGTTTGTGAAAGTTACGGCTTTGAATGCACAAACTTAACATCTACTCCGTTACAAGAGTTCTATTTATACTACCTAGGTAGGGTCACACCCACATAGGTGGTAAGTACTAATCCTAATCCTAATACGCTAGTACATTTGTACAGCTTTGTCTCTATTATAATTTATATACTAGGTATGGGACAAATGCTCTTTCTAAGTTCAGTCTTGTCACTAAACTTTTCTTATACCCTCTTCAGGATAAGTTATCTTCAAGAGATAAGAGCCTGGACTTATCTGCTTTCAAACTATCCCGCCTATTCTTCAGTCTCTTATCTTCAGGGTCTTCTAGTTGTTGGAGATCATATGGGGCTCAGTGAGTCTATTGTCATAACTCATTGAACCCATCATCTTATTCTTTGGCTCATGCTTCATTCACTAAGTACCGCCTCACTGAATGCTAGAGTCTTTCTTGTAGACTCAGGCTGTGCATCTTGAAGGTAACTCACTGAGCGACTATTCACTCAGTAACCTTGAATTGTTAAAGGATGTTTACACATAGGTTATTTTGTATACAAATCCTAAGTGAAAGATCAGTGGCAATGAATGGCCCAACAAGAAGAATATTGAGACGGACTACTGACTACTGCAGCGGACAGTATGACTTTGTCATACTCGGCGTTAACCAATGTCAGGTCCAGTCTTACACTATATCTTGTGAATATGTAGTGTAATTTAATATGTATATAGTGTTTGAGTACAAATGACCAAATCAACACTATATCCTACCCTAGTTAATTGAGGGGGAGTATTAAAATTGTAACACCTCCATTTTCATATATCAGCGGAAGGGTCATTTAGGGTGCTACATCATAATACAATAACTCAAGCATAGAAAACGACTCGAAAAGAGACGTTTTTAAATATAACCATTCGAAATAAAAGTTTCACAACATAGGTCCAAATATTTCTATAATAATAATCATTTTCACATATTTGCTTTGAATTGATTTTCTTTAAATGGGCCTTCAAAATATTTATTTCTTTTTTTTAAACAAAAAACTTCTCCGAAATCGTCATCACTAATTACCTTCACGGGACTTAAGCTATAAAAACATGCTAAAGGAATCAACAATTAATGTTGCGGTGAATCATAAAGATTTAAATATTATATAATAATTCTTCGAACACAAGTATCATTTCTTAAAATTATCAAGACATAACAATGTAGATCAGGACAAAGTTATAGGGGGATTATTATAAGCCTCATGACATTGAACGTTACCATCTAAAAAGAATGCCCACTATACACCCTCGCTATGAGTGCATATTACTCTCTATACAACGCATCCGTAGTGTCATTTTTCCGACACGAGATGATAGCCAGTCGTCACGGATTGGAGGAGGCAACCTCCAAATAGTACTATTCCATGTATAAGCGTCTTCATTTACCAAAAAAGTTAACAATCAGATTTCGGGGTCCTTTTTAATTAGCGAGTAAGCTCTAACTTCATAATAATCAAGGCTACTAGCATACATTTAGGTCCCTTGTGTTCTATTTTTAAAAACAAGCATGTTATCTCCCTCGCGGGTTTATAAAACAATTAAAATGGTTATATACGAGGCTATGAACTCACTAGTGATGTCGGAAGAGAATAGCGATATGAATAAGAAGTTCGGGAGTAGGTGTGTCTTATCAACCAAGACCTATACAATTAGTAACGGATCTTAGGTTTCTAGTCGGTAATAATTAAGGAGAACTCATAAATAAAGTAAATATATATGTATACAAGTAGTTAACATAATGATCAAGTTTATATCATGTATGTATTTTATACTTAAGCTTTTACCTATTTTTAATTTGCCACTTTTAGCCATTTCAACTAGTATTGTCCATATTAGCCAAAAAAGCCCATTAAGCAAGTCCATTAAGCCTTTTTATAGATATTAGTCTTTTAAGATCAGGTCTTAGTCCATTTATAGTGTCCAAGTGGGTTGGGCCTAATGCTAAGTCCATATAGTCTATTTTGTTTCATTGGGCCTAGTGGTCCAATAAGCCTTACGGGTCCATTTTAGCTCATAAACGACTTTTATTATAAGTTTTCAGGTTCCCGGGGTCGGGTTATTATTTAGATCAGTATATTATCCTTTTAAAACTCCCAAGAAGTGGGTCCTACCACCTCGGGGTTTAGTCAAAAAACCATTTTACATAATATAGAGTTTGGGTTTTTAGGAAAATTTGTATACTTTTGTGTTACGAAAATAGTTGTAATTTATAAACCATAAATAGTATAATTTATATATTTATATGCTTGGCTTCATATTTAAGTCCACTTTACAGATGTAAACCCCTTTTAGTTCATCTTTTAGTCATACATATACATAGGGTTACTTTTATACATAAATGTCATATTAGATTTTTGGACTGAAATTTCACCTTCACCATTTTTGATGCCATTTACAAACCATAAGGAGATGGTTGACCATCTAACTGATTTAGAATCTACATAAAGTTATCTACATCCCATAGTTTTTACTTTTTAAGTGGTTCAGTTCGTAAATGTGACTTTTTACACAATCTTTACAGCATGTCCAGAATTGACTAGTTTTAGTGTTTTGATAATAACGCATTCATTATTTATCCTCTAGAAGTGATCCAAATTGCCAAATGTTCATAAGATAATTATCTATGACCTCATGCTATCAAATCCAACCTCAAACCTTTTGAGTTTTATAAAACTTATTGTTCACTACAGCCTACGAATTTTAAAGTTTTCTCACTTGTTTTAATAGTCATTTTAGTTAGATTTAACCTAGATTCATACACACATAACCCCCTTTAATCCTTGATCATCATATATCATGCATGTACATATACATTGGAAATAAAGAAAAACATAACAGTAAGCCCTAATTCTCCCGGTTAGACAAGGCTTAACGTAGAATTCGCCGGTTCGTTCAACTAGACAAGGCTTGATGAAAGCTTCAACTCCAAGCTTAATCTTTACCCAAAAATACTCTTGACCACTATTTTCTTTACCCAAATGACTTTATAAAAACCCTTGTAACTTCAGCCCCAAAGTGTACAAAACCTTCCTTGAAAACCCTTCTTAATCACTTCCAAAGTATAAGGATTACACTAGGTAGTCATATTCACTAGTGTTCTTCTTTACTTGATCTTCAAAAATTATAAAATGGGTGTTATGGTGGCGTCAAGATGGAGAGGGAGAGAGTAAATTTCTGGTTTTGAGTTATAAAATGATGGTGTGTGTGTGTTAGTTGGTCAAAATAGGCTTTATATATCCTTAGGAATAAAATGCCAAGTGTAAACAAGTGTTGCATGATCAAACTCAAGGTGGACACCTCCCACCTTGTGAGATCCGCCCCAATGGGGTGTGATTTTAGTGGGGTGAGTTGTTTAACTTGCCCCATAATTTGTAAATACGGGTATTATCAAAGTCTGATATTTAAAAAGGTACGCTACGTAAAGGTTTTACGTAAAATACGAAAAATGCACGTAACACGAAAAATAAAAACGAATGTAATAAAATTATTTCTATGGCATTTTGAAAATATAAGCGTCGATGCTTAACGTAGAATTCGCCGGTTCTTTGTAAACGTCACGTAAATTACAAATGTAAGCCCTAATTCTCCCGGTTAGTCGTGAGTTCATATCTCAACATAAAAATGAAAAATATAATTAGTACTCGAGAATAAAATAATGACCTAAAATTGACGAATTGTCACATGTAAAAATGATAGTAACGTTGTTTATAAAATAATGGCAAAACAGTTTTTAGTTTACAAAACAATAGTTGAGTAGTTTATAAGTGATGGTAAATTGGTTTATAAGGAAATAGTAAATCTGTTTATAGACGGTAGCAAAATAGTTTATGAGAAGGAAGCAACTTAGTTCATAAAATGATAGCGAGTTATTTTATATGTGATGGTAAATTTGTTTGTTAAATACTAGTGAAATAGTTTATAAGTGTTAGCAAAAGTTTCATAAGGTGATGGTAAAACACATTTTTTTCATGGTTATAACAAAATATGTTATTAGGTAATAGCAAAATGGTTTATGTGATGGTAAGAACATAGTTTATAAGGTGGTCTTTTACTAGATGATAGTAAAATAGTTTATAAAATAAGGGTTTATTACCCGATAGTAAGATAATATATTAATGATAGTAAGACAGTTTATTAACGATAGTGGAAATAGTTTATAAAGCGATTATGGAATAGTTTATAAGATGTTAGTTCATTTGACGATATTAACATAATGATTAGTAAAATAGTCTATCATGTGGTGGTGAAATGGTTTATAATGTAGTTGTAAAAATGTTGGAAGGGTTATAATAGTTTAAGGAGTGGCTTGCGTAAATAAATAAATAGAGAGTTAAAGTAAAATCGATAATGTTTTCACGACACATAAGTTTGATAGATAATTTAAATTATCCATGCGTACAACAAAATTCAAAAGAAAGTACAACATAAATTCCTATAGGAAATAGAGTCTAGGAAAGTTCCTGCTTAGGTTTCACTAGGTAATACGGGAAGGTATCTCCCTAAACATTAACATTATTTGCCATGACACTAGTGTCTCTACAAGTTTTTCCTTTCCATTGTTTGTTCACTTGGTTCTGGTTCTTCCTTTCTGGACAACCATTCTTGTAATGTCCTAGCCTTTCACACTCATAACAAGTAACTTTATCTTTCTATTTTGCCACTGAGGGCCTCTGCTTCGCTCTGGGACTGAGGTCCTACAATCTCTAGTTTGATGACCAACCCGCTTGCAATTACCACATTTTGCCGCACATGGGCCAGTGTGGCGAAACTTGCACTTATTACACAATGGTAGATTTCTAGCATAGCCTTTCTTGTTGCTTGGCCTGGCAATGTGTGCTCTAATCACTTTATGTCCTTTGTTTTGGCTAGAACTTCCACCTTGTTTACCTTCCCACTTCCTCTTGTTGCTAGCATTCTCTGCTACTTTGTCTTTCTGTCGTTTAACCCAATTCATTAAGTCGCGAGCCACGCGGGTCTTTGCCTCGTAGATAGCAATAGTCTCGATAGCATTAGCCACTCGCTGGGCTACAATTTGCTCGATTTATGCAAAACTCATCCCTTGATTCATAGTTGTCATTGTTTCCTTAACATCACAAGGAAAAATAATATATAATGAGATTTCATCCAAGGTAAAATCAAGATACGTAATGAGCACAAGGTATATGTAAAGTGAGACCACGACACGCAGAGGTATAATGATAAAAACAACCATGGCATAAATAAATCAACATCATAAAATAGCCTAATCATAACCAACAATGTAGGTTAATACTTAATACATCGTTTTACATAAATAAAAGCGTACAAGTGATGCGGTCGTCGTAGGACTTCAACACGAAGTTTTACAACTCCCTAGGCAGAGTACCTATCCGTTGTAGTAGTATAGGCAAGACTCAGGGGTTGTTATCGTTCTCTAGTGGAATAGGTTGGGAAGGCTTGATCACGGTCTAACATAATTCTAAGGGTTGAGAGAAGATTATTTTTTTATTTTTATATTTATAGGAAAGCAGGTAAATCTATGGTTTGAGAGATTGGTTTGATAAACTATTAACAAAACTAATTAATAAACTAATATACTGGTGATAACTTTATGATAATTTAATATATTTACTTAATCATGCATTACTTATCAAATTGTTTCTCCTAATCATGTTGCCTTGTCACACTTGTGATGATCTGTGTAAGTATTTCCTAGGTTATTAACGAATTACACGAATCTGCCGTCTATTTAATATTCCGTTAAGGCAAAGCACAAGTAAGGTAGTATGAAGACTATTACAAGGCCCCTAAGAGTATAATAAATGCGTGTGAAATACCTTAAGAGGGATCAACCATATAAGGGGCAAGGCAGTATGAAGACTGTTACCTTATGGTATCCTTTCTACGCACTCGTGTTTCCCTAGATGTGTCAACAGCGATACAGATAAAAGTTGGTTTTCTAAGGCCTAACGCACACATTCATCAACAAGAAGCAACAGTAAAAGGATCTACAATCCGACTTTCATGCAATCATAAGCAAATACAAAGGAGGCTTTAGCCTCGTATGTTATAAAGGAAGCAAGGAGATAAATCAATCACACAACACATAGACATATTGAATGATGAATGATAAATAACCTTACTTGAATTAAAACAGGGATCCAAGGTAGTTAAATAGGGTTTTGAGGCCCTAAAAATGACCTATGAAGCTGCTACAAAGGCTAGGGTTCGTCTCCTTAAGTTATACAAAATTATCTCAAAAGTTACACACTAAAACCCTAAAATCGGATTTCTATATATAGACATATCCACGTTGTGACGCCGTCACCAATATCCAGACACCATCACCAGATAGATCACGACGGCGTCGCTTTATGCCTGCGATGTCATCTCCACGCTCTGTAAGTAATACTTCTTGGTGAATATTGGTGCAAGTCTGTTTCTTCTCTAAATGAGCCCAAGTCACGTGTATTTCCTCCAAATACCATCCAAGTGCTAAAAACCTGAAAACAAATGATTAAGCACATAATCTAGGCATATTTGCATGATTTAAGGGGTTAAATGACCCTGGAATAGTGTATAAAATGACACCTCATCAAATACCCCTACACTTAGGATTTTCTTGTCCTCAAGCAAATGGGCTTTTCTATATCGGAGACATTTAACTTACTTTTTAAAGATATTTTACGACACAACCTTTTAGACCTCGTAATTAAAAGCACGAAAGTTATACACTAGCACCTCATATAAGTGTTTGGATTCTCTCTTTCTCTCAGGTTTATAATGAATTATAACAGTATAGGAAACGAGAAAATAACACTCATTACCTGTCGTAGCATATAAATTATCATAGGCTTGGTAAAGAATCAAACCTCCCCCGCTAGGTGCAAGTACTAAAATTTACTATCAAATAGGTCTTTAAAGGTTGTGGGGTATGATAAGAATAATGGAAACGGAAACGGATGAGATATAATTGGGGGTGACTTTTTTGGGTGAATTTAGGGTGAAGTGGTGAGTTAATTATTTATAAGAATACACGTTGATTGGGTTGCTAAGCCAAAGACTCAAACACTCGGACAAAGATGTACAAACTCTACACAACTCTACATCAAACTCTTTTCTTTTCTCTTTTTTTGATAAATAATATCCCTTAGGGTTTAT
>BQNB010007357.1:60094-90436 GCA_026074375.1 Tanacetum coccineum | reverse complement strand
CAGATTACACTAGCTTAAAAACTAAAAACAATTACATTCAAAAGTAAAACTAAATAAGCTAAATTTATAAGCTAAAAAATACAAGAAAAGAAGATAGTATGTGTGTGAGGAGTGTGAGTATTTATAGTGCATCTCTGAAGCTTCTAGGAGCCTGAGTTAGTTAGACGCTCCTGCTAATCTCATCCGTACATTCCTCTAATCATTGGAGAATCAATTATGGCCCTTGGATCTTGTGATCACTCACACGGATTGCCAAGCTGGCAATCCATTGATGTGACGTTTGTGCTTGTTCTCTGAGTGATAGTAGAGTAAAATCCCTCTTCTCTTGTGCTTTCTTTACATCCACGTGGCATTCCCTTGCTAAGTGAACCAATAAGAGCTCATGAAATGACTATTAAACCCTGCCATCTTGTACTAGAGCTCTTGAATTGTCGTTTTCACCCTTTGATTTTGAGAAGCCCTTTGATATGAGGAGAGGGCATGTTTGGGACGATGATGAACAGTAATAACTTGATTTCGCGCCTATTTTTAACTAAACGGGTAAAAAGGGGGTATAACTTTGGGGTATTGGCAAGATCAGTCCCTCTCTTTGTAAAGTGTAAATAGAATACTCATCCAATTCTATAACATCTTTCAGATTTGGCACATTTGGTCCCTGGAGTATTATAAAAGGTTATGGGCTAAGGTTTTGGGCCAGGAAAAAGTTTAATGATTTTGGGCTTTGGATCCGGGTATGGTTTTGATAGGATTTGGCCCATTAAGCTTAGGGATCATTTGTGTAACTTTGGAAACTTGAGGGACTAGATTTGTAACTTTGGATTTTTGTCCTTTTGTTGTTTGACTGAGTTGACTTTGAGTTGACTGAAGGTTGACTTTTTGACTTTAGCTTCCGGCTCTTGTACACTCTTCCGTTCTCGTGTCCGTGTTTGCCCGTTTTTGACTGTTTTCATGTGATTTTTGCTATATCCGTACCTGCATACACATAAACATAAAACAAGCATATTTTTGCCATTTTCACTGTATTTTTGGTCATTTAGGGTCATTTTTGGTGTTAACAGATATGTGTATTTTACACCTATCAAAATTCCCCAAACTAAACGATTGCGTGTCCTCACGCAATATTACATGCCTTATAACCAAATACCAAGAAATTTCCCCAAACTAATCCTTTAAGAAGTAGTAAAGTCTTTGCGGGAAAAGTTTCTAAGTCACAAGTTATAAAACACCCGTTTTCTCATTTTCAAAACTTTTTTTTCTCTTTTTATGATTTTTCTTAATAATTAACTACCTAACTACAACTTATTCTTGTGTGACATAATGTATTGTTTTCATTACCTTGTGGTAACTTTTAGGATCATAGAACAAAAAGCACTTGAAAAGTATCCAAATGGATAAATTCATCGTCTCTGACTTTCACCTCTCCAAGCCAAGCTTAAAAACAAGATTATTGCAAAATACAAGTTATGATGCTAACACTACTCATAAGAGCTAATTGTGTACTTACTTTTCTTCCCATTAATCCTATTTTTGTATCTCAAGATTTTACTAAAGTCATAAACCCAATGCTTCTTTAAACTTTTATTTCGATACTTTTAATTCGACAAATAAAACGTAACGTTCAGATGCAATAATTAGCTCTTAGCCCTTTTCAAAAGATCAAATGTTATCAAGAATAAAGTCCACATCGAGGCAACCAAAAATTGACTTTTATTAGGTTACTTAAGCAAGGCTCTATTTATGTCATATACCTTAAGGCTCTTTAAGACATGAATGAACCAATCTTATTTGCACCATATACCCTTAGGCTCTTTAAGGTACAAAATAAGACAAAAAATTAAGCAACATTATTAAACCTTAGTCCTTTACAAGGCTACAACATCGGCCACGCCTCCGACAAGATGTAGCAAACATATTTCGACCTCAGAAACTTCCTCGACCTTTTAGAAGGCTGTTACATCGGTTGTGAGCCGGCAAGATGCAACAAACTTTTATCAGTCTTGGATTATTATTGAATTCTACTTATCCCATATACCCTAAGGCTCTTTAAGGAATAAGCAAAATATTTATTAATGTGATACATATAATATGCCAAATTAAGTATTCCTGATGTGTATTTATCCTAATCACAAAGGAACTAAAAAAAAATTATATTAACTAATTATTAACCAAAAAACCGCACAACTCTATTTATTAAACATTTATATATAAAGGTATGCCACAAATTACCAAATAATATAATAAAAAAAATACGCATTTTTTTCTCAATACCCTAATGACCAGAATTTTCAACTCCTGTATGCGACAGCCTTCATACCATGAAGTTTAGCTAGAGTGTTTAGAGTTTTTTTCATTTTTTTCTTTTTTGTCTTACGAAAACAACTGATTAGTTAGTTAGGGAATATTTTTTTTACGGTTTACCATATGTGGTTGTGTCAATATCTCTATCTTTTGGCGACCTTTGCTCTATCGAGACATCATTTGTAGAAAGGCGCTTAAGAGAGCTTTCTTCGAGAAAAGTAACGCATTTGAATATCTACGGTATCATATGCTTTCTTGGTTTGATCAACGAAAATTTAGTGGATATTTAAAGGGCTCATCTGGTGATGACGAGCTTTGCAAGGGTAGAGTTTTTCAAAATTTCCATTAAGGCTTTATCCATCTTATGGATCTTAATTGGAAATTTTCAATTACTCTTCCATATAGTTTGTCTTGTTTGAATCGAATTTCTTACGTGATCCATTGTACATGAGAAATTTTATCTAAAAGTGTTTACAACCTATAAAGATTTAATTATGTGATGCATGCCATGATGTTAACGCTGAGTAACATACAAACTGATCAACCTTTTATAGCTTTATTACAGAGTTTTTATAACCTTTTTTATGAATACTAATGATTAATCTTGTTTTTTAACAGATCATCTTCTTTGTTAGCCATGGGTTCTATAAATTTGTGTCGATATGCCCTGCAAGGCTGAAACTATCAATTAAAATGGAAGTGAAAGCGGATGAGTTAGAACGGAAGTGGATCAGCTTCAACATACATGCTGACAGTTTGTATTTTATAGTTTCTTCTATAGTTTTCTAGATAAGCGTGTTATTTATTCTACGTTTTTCTCTCTTCTACATCAATATATTGGTGAGTGAGGTGATTTGAAGTGGCAGGTTTCTTTCCATTAATACAGATGTGTAAACCTCCTTATCACTTGGTATACTGAAAGTTGTCTAATATGATTGGTATGCGCCAACAATAGATCAGAGCCAAGAGCATATGAAAGATGTACCTCTACGTTTGCTTGTGGAATAGCACTTTGGTGTTGGTCAGCAGTAGGGGTGAGAAAAAAACCTGTTAAAACCGAAACCGAACCGATTATTAGTGATAATATACAGTTTAATATTTTATTTATATAAGTATTATTAATTTCTTAATGTTAATGACTAACTACTTAACTAGTAATCTAGAGGGACTTAACTTGAATATTATTTGGGGAAAAGCAAACGTCGGCTTGGAAAGCTAAACAAGAAACAGATTCAACTCTCAAGAAGAAACAGATTCAATGTTTAACCTAGATCTATCTATCTTCTCTGCTCGATACTTGTTCTCTCCACTCAAACTTTACCACCTCCAATCTCCATTGCCATTTTCGAGCTCTCATTTTTATAGTAAGTTTATTTTCCTTTCATGTACTATTATTTGTTTTTGCAAAATAAGAAGCATCATTTGTTTAAAGTTCAAACCTATAATCTAATTGTATGATTGTTCTTGTTATGTTATTATATAGATAGTATGCATGTATGATCCAACACACACATACTCATACCACAATGTTGTTTGTTCCTACTTATTTTCTTTAAGTACAATCAGTGGCACTAAAAGATATCTAAAATTGCTTGTTTATTTTAGTTGATGGAACCATCAGGCAGTGAGGCATCTGAATCTCGAAGTAAGGACAAAGAGAATGCACCGGTTATTGATGTAGATAGTGAAAATGTCAATCAACGCGTTAATGAGCATATTGATGAACGTGTTAGTGATCAAGTTGATGAGCAAAAAAAGGGCGATTAAAATCATTTGTGTGGGATCATGATTATGCGTCTTACTTCAATAATGAAACCGAAGATGGTGAGGAGGGTACTAGAATGATTCATAAAACTAAAAAGAAAAAAAGAACGTTGTGGGGGTTCCTAATGAGGATGATTGGTCGAATGCTTTTTTTGTTCCATTTAGTGTTTACATTAAACTTTGAATGTTACTTGTAGTGTTACAAAGAATTGAAAATAAACTCCTAAAAAAGTCATTAAACAAGTTGTTGTATTACAAATTTGTTTAACTTTAGAATAAAGTATTAACAAGGTTGCTGTATTAACTTTAGAATAAAGTATTAACAACTACTGGTCTTATACGTTTTATTGCTGCAACAACTACTGGTCTTATTAAATAAGTTTGCTCTATTAAAGAAATGTTTGCTATAGTATTTACATATTGCTACTTATAGGTATTAAGTTATTTGCTGCAGCAACTACTGGTCTTATACGTTTTATTGCTGCAGCAACTACTGTTTTATAGCTACTGTTTCTATTGCTAGTGTTTACTGTTTTAAACAAGTTTGCAGCAAGTACTGGTCTTACTAAACAACGACTGGTTTTATTGCTACTGTTTTAATTAAAATTTTAATGTTCAATAGGTTCTTTTTAGAGTATTTGAAGATATTTTATGATGTGACAAAGAAAATTTTGGGGTCTAAGTATGTGACAAGCAATATGTTTGTGAAAGATCTTGTCACAATGCATGCCGCTATTTCAAAAATGTGTCGACACCCCGATGAAAATAAAAGGAACATTGCCTTGTCAATGAAAGATAAAAATGACAAGTATTAGGACAATTTGGAGAATATGAATGTTTTGTTGTATGTGGCATTGGTATTAGATCCTCGAAATAAGTTGAAGTATCTTGAATTTTGTTTGGACATAATTTATCCTAAAAGTCGAACATCTACAGTAACATCCAATCAAGGCGATCAAGTTCCGAAACGATTGAGAACGTTATCCACAAAAACTATTAAAATTTGTAATATTGTGGAGGATGCTCTTAAAGAGTTGTATGTGCACTACAAGATAAAACTCGACAAACATAATGATCAAACTTTTAGCGTATCTTCATCTTCTACTCTTGGTGAAGATGATATGAGCATGAATATCGACATTGATGATGGATTTTCAAAGTATTTGGAAACCCAATACGGTGAAGGTGATGATTTTACAGAAGTAGATGTCTATTTACAGGACGGGGCAGAAAAGAGGGGGGTCATATGTTTTTAAAGGCCAAGGTATTATAGTATGCTGTATAATGTTTAGGTTAGAATCTTTTTTTTTGTATTCTTGTTTCTATAATGTTACCAGTAGTGTATACTATTAATGAAATCTATAATGTTGCAGAGCATATTCTTACCTTAGTGGATGTTGAACATTGTAACACCCCCATTTTTACAATATAGCAGCGGAAGCTAATCTGGGGTATTACTTCATGGAAACAACAATCATAATAATAGAAAACGACTCAAAAGAGACGTTTGTTCAAAAGATACGTTATCATTCATTTCAAATCAGAGTTTACAAAGGCAGGTCCCAAAATCTAGTTACATACAATGTGAATGATAACAAGTTTTAGCCATCTTCGAGTCCATGCCACTCCGTGCCGTATATTGCTCAATAACCTAAGATAAACATGCTAAAAAGTCAACACAAAGGTTGAGTGAAATTCATAGGTTTGACAAACAGTTTGAATACAAGTCATAGTGTAATAATTGTACAAACACATTATTATGAAAATGCTAATTGTTTATGATCTTGGGTCACGTATATATTACCCGTTAATTCTGTAAATATTTGCAACGAATACAATTATTATAGTAACAGTGTATTACTAGACCGCGTTATTGTCTTTGTTTAGGTCTATTTGGGTCATGTTCCTTTTTCTGTCTAAAGCACATGGCAACAGCAAAACTGACTAGTGCGTATATATATATATACCCAAAATGATGTATATATATATATATATTATATATATATATAAGTATATAGTTAATATTGGCCCTCGTGTAGGTAATTGCCATAAACCTATGAAATTCAAATAAGTGTGTTTGGTTAACCTGATCCGGCTAACACAAACAAGATTCGTCAATACCCGAGTAGATCTATCCCAATATTCCGCGCGTCACGCGCCGAAAGTGATTTATATGGCCATGATAATGAGGGACTTTTGGCATATACAGATAACTTAACATTAATCTGTAATGGCTATATCAGGAAAGCATATTAACTTGGAAAAACACTTGTATTCAAGGTTTAAGCTGTATAAGTCTTTGAAAAGTAAACACAATGTTATTAAGATTATTAAAGAGTATGTAAAAGAGTATTGTAAACACGCATGTATCCCCCACGCGGGTTTATAAAACATGTAAATAAGTAAAGAGGCGAGTTATGAAATCTCACACTAATCTTTGAAAAATAATCACAATGTTAATATAGATAAACGAGAATGTAAAAAGAGTTTTGTAAACAAGCATGTATCCCCCTCGCAGGGGTTGATAAAACTGTAAATTATATAAAGGAGGCGAGGTATGTAACTTCACTGATATGAGTAGATGTAATAAAATATTCTAAAATGAAAGCTGACGACCTTACACCATCTAACCGTTGGAAAGGTTGCATCTATAGCAAAATGATACTAAACATCCACGTCACGTAACCTGAAGTAAATATGTCACGCCTATGAAGAATTGTACTCTAGAACTTGGTTCTCAGAGAATTCTCAATATGTTATGAATTTGATGGAAAAGTTGAGGACCATATTGTATCAAACGTTAGGCCATCATAATTCTTAAGAATCATTCAGCAAACGTTTGAGAGCTAGGCAACTTAACAGATCGTAAACCCAAACAACTCAGTCAGAAACGTTATAATACCAATATGAACCTCTTAATAATTAAGCTCCCTATTAATTAGTGTAATACATAATAACCGTTTTAAATGTTTTTGAATAATATCCTGGGTATATAAATTTATAAAGCACGCCAAGCGTTACATTAAATTTATAGTTTTAAGTTTTTTCAAAAGCTAGAATAATTTATAATTAATAAAAATATATAATATTTTATAAGTTTGCAAAATTGGCAAAATATACTCTTGGATTATAAACTTTTACGAGTTTAGTCTTTTATATAAAAAGTATTTATATATTAAACCTTTAACTTTGAAACTTGGCAAAATAAGTCCTTATAGTTATAACTTTAAGAAAATGACATTTTCAGCCCCTCTAGTTATTAAAGTTTCAGAAAGTTACGATATATACCCTTTGCATGGAATACTTTTGCAAAACAAGTCCAAAATGTCATGCAAGCTTATTTTAAGTTTTTAAATGATATTTTCAGGTTATAGCTTATTAATATAAGCTAAAATATGAAGATTTAACGCAACGCAAGTTTAAAATAACGATTCGTTAAGCTAGGAAGCAAAACGGGTCAAATTAGGGTTTTAAAACGAAAACGCGCGGGTTTTAAGCTCAAATTCTTTCATGACTTATCAAAGCACTTATTTTAATGATAATTAAGCTTATTGGAGTAGATTATAACAATAGTTTACAAGCTTAGCTTATAGATTAAGCAAAAACATAAAATTAGGGTTTACACATTGTATATTGAGTGTAGTAGCTTGTACAAAAGTGGTGGTGAAGAAATTGGAGGTAAAACGGAGGTAAAACGGCTATTTTAGAGATCATGCTTAATGATTTGTATATTGAGCTTATAAGGACTTGTACTTTGATTTGGAGGGAGTTTATATTTCAAATGAGATGTTATGTTACTTGTATATATGCTTTAGTAGCTTGTACATTCACTTTAGATATTAACCTTTCATGGAATTTAGGGTTTAGAGGTATATGATAACGGTTTAAAGCCCGTTTTGATATAACGTTACGAATGGTACATTATAGGAATAATGTACTTTGTAATAAGGATATGATGATATTGACTTGACATATTGTGATGTTTGCTTGACATATATGAAGACAGGATGGCCATAGATAGGTTGTGTGAGCTTGTCTACTTTAGTTATGCAAGTTACCTTGCTTAATGAGATATTGACAATGCAAGTAATGTAATAAAGCGAAAAATTTCCCCGTACAATTGTGATCATAGTAAAATAGGTTGATGAAAATTCTTGGGTTGTTATATAGATCCCTCTAGTTTTGGTTGGATCATAGGACGTATACCTAACCTTAACCACCTTATGACTTCATCAAAGTCGTAAGTTAATTGGTTGTTGGGTATAATGATCGAAACTATAAAACCATTTGAAAATCAATCAAAGTGTTTGATATAAACCAGAACGTTTGACACTTTGGGAGTTTTATTCTTATGAAATGCTCCCCCTACACATGTGCATCGATATTCGAAATTTTTTTGCACATGGAGGAAAGACTTGATTACACTTAAACTCCTTGAGTCTTCTAGATCACATTTTAATCAATTTTCTCCCCCTATGGAAATATAAAATCTCTTGTATTTTCATACCTATTGATTAAAATTTGAGACATGAAAAGTTTCATGGGGAGAAAACTGATACCAATTATATATTGCATGAATTAATAGAATATTTTTCTGATTGCTCCCCCTCAACAGTATATGTGTGTCACCTTATAGAAAATATGACTCGATTTGTGAAAAAAGATAAAACACCACAAATATGTTAAGGTATGAAGATAAGGTGCCTCGGTATACATACGTAGTACAAGTAATAGTATGCTAGACCTTTCAACTGGTGAAGAAGTATTTGTTGCAGAATAAGGAGTGTCTGATAAAGATGTGAACTTAAGTGTTGATGAAGTCACTTTGGCTTAAGCACTTGCAGCTTTGAAAAGTGCAAAAGTTCATGAAAAAGCCAATGTTATAGAAGAGCCAAGTGAATCAATAACAACAACATCAACACTTACAACAAAAACTGCTGCTACAACAATTATAGCTTCTAGCACAAGACCCAAGGCTAAAGGGCTTGTTATTCATGAACAAGAGCAAGCACCTACACCAATAGTTTCTTCACAACAACCATTACAGGCAAAGATTCAGGACAAGGGTAAAGCAAAAATGATTGAACCTAAACCTGTGAAGAAATTGTCAAAGAAAGATCAACTCAAGCTTAATGAGGAAGGGCTATAAGGTTACAAGTGAATTTTATGGTTTAATTTATGTTGACCAAGGAAAGGATGAAAGAGAGAAAGTGAAGTCAACAGTGCCTTGAAAGAGAGAAATCTGGAAGCAAAGATAAGGCTGATGAGTTCTTAGATGAAAGATTGCAAGCAAGGACAAGAAGTGTTGACATTGAAGAAAGGCTATATTGTTTTCAACAAACTCTTAGAGAGGAAGACGGAAACACTTTGCAGCAAAAAGAACAGAGAAAAGGACATCCACCAATACATAGATCAACATGGGGGTATCAGTGTTACTTATTTGAAAAACATGGAAGGATGGAAGACTAAATATTTAAAGAGCAAGTCTTTTGCAAATATTCAAGAATTACTTGACAAAGCTATGAAAAGGGTAAACACATTTGTAGATATGGATATAGAGTTGGTGAAAGAAAGTTTAAAGAAAGCTGAAGTAGAGATAGCATAAGAGAGCAGTTCAAAAAAAGAAAAAAAGAGAGCAGGGAGATGAGCTTGAACAAGAAAGTACTAAGAAGCTCAGAACGGTGGTGAGGATAAAAGAGACAACAGTGGCTTAAAAGGTCTAATGGAAGTCATTCTGATGTAGACGAAGTAGCGTTGATGCTATTCTTTGGCTACTAGCATCACAAGCATTGTTGATAGTAAGAACTCAAAGAAGGAAAGAAAGTTTTTACAAGATAATCAGGGCTGATGGAAGTTTAAGGGTGTAATTAGTGGTTCAGTCATTTGCTTTAAAAGTTTTGACAGAGAAGACTTGGAAACTTTGTACAAATTGGTAAAAGCTAAGTGTGGAGATCTTTATGACCCCTTAGATCATTATTAAGACTCATCTAGGATATAATATCAATGATTAATAAACTTGCACAGTGGATTAATAAAACAGAAATCAGAGTTACTTCAAGGTTTTCTTTATTCATTATATCCATGTATATTATTCCTTGAGGGCTAAAATCTAACAATACATAGATGTCTATAACACATCTACTAACTATCTAACTATGCTAACTAACTAAACATGTACACACACACGTTTTGTTTTAGTCGACTCTCATTGAGAACACACACTTTTCTGGATACTAAAACAATATGCCTAGACCTCCTTTTATAGCATAATGAGTAAAAGGCCTTTACCATTGGAAACTATTTAAAAGATATTAACGAGTTTAACCAAATCTTTATCTCTTCATCTTTATCTCTTTTTGACTAAATCTTGTAGAATCCCACAATGATGACTTTGGTCCTTTTGTTTCCATCTTGTTTCATTCGTGTTTTGTCTTATCAACTCATTTAAGTCCCCATACAATCTTCCTAGTTGATTAATGACAAAACATTATAGCTTGAACTTTCCCCTGAAGTTATATACGAATGAAAACTTCCCTTAAGTACAAGGATCTTCAAGTTACAATCTTAAATCTTCTTCCCTTTTTATCATCATCTAATCGGGGTCTTATGTATTCGCAACTTGATTTCCAACCACGAACCAATATTACATTCTAATTCAAAAATAAAGATTCTTTGCAGCAATTCCTTAGAGAGAGGTATTTTCTTCAACTTGCATGTGAATGACTGTTCCATCCTTAAAACGCTAGTATGCAAATCCACAGACTTATATGTCTCAAAGTGACCATCTCCCAACTTGTTATATTCAGAAATCCTAGATCGTTACATCTATTGAGGATTCATCATAATCTTCAAGGGACCGGATCCCCAAAAAATCAAACCTATATACTTTCTGGTGTGCTTTCTGGTACTGGCTTTATTACCAAATCATTTAGTGAAACAGATTTTTTCTATCAAAAATAGTGTGTACCTTATTAATAGTTAACTGCTCTGAAATTTCCATTGACTCTGTAGGACAACTAGGTATCCGCTTGGTGATGAAACCTCGTCCAATTTAGAATAAATGATTTTCTCTCCATTATTTCACTATCTATGATTCCTTCAAGATGAAAAAATCCTTTAGGACACTTTTATGGTGTACATCATCACTATCAAACATATGTGGTGATCTTTTCCTTTTCCTAGGCAATCATCTTCATTGACCACCTTTCTCTTATTTGTACTCTGCTTGCTACATCTTGCTTGCAGTATCTTAGTGAATCGTCCTTGACAAACTTTTCTTCTTTTAGTATACTAGTTTTTATTTTAAAAACCCCCCCCCCATATTTTTTCCCTTTTTTTTTTTTTTTATTGACTCCTTCATTCATTTCCTTAATCTTTCTTTCATCTTCAGTAGAACCAATAGTAATAAAACTATCATTAAACCTCTTTACTTTTTCATACAAAGCCTTTATTTCATCAAAGCTTTTGGTCTTCAAATCAGCATGCTTTTTGTTTCCAACATGTTTCAAATAAGTCATCATTTGATTCCTAAACTGATTCTTTGTTGGAGGTTTATTTCTAATAGCTTCAGATCTTTATTGAGCAAGAATTATTCTTTGAGTAGCTATAGTATCATGAAGAAATTTTGCTCTCTCTTCCACTGTGAACTGTTCTCTCTCTGCTTCTTGTACTCTTTCAGCTCGAAGTCTGTTAGCTTCAATTCTTGCTTGAATAAAGTCATATTCATTCCTCCTCAGTTAGCCTTTTTCTCTCTTCTTTAGTTTCCCAGTCCTCTTGCATTTTTCTAGCCACCTCTTTATCATGAGCAATCTGATCAAACTTCTTTTTAGCTTCAGCAATTTCTTCAGATTCAGTATCAGATTCCTCATCTTCTTTAATCCTCTTTTTTCTTTTATCATTTGGATCAATCTTGGGAAGAGGCTTTAATGTTAATACTGATCTTGTTGAAGTGGTCCTTGGTCTCTCAGCATTTTCAGCATTTCTAATTTCTACTCCTTTTTCCTTTTCTTTTGAAACTGCTTTAGCTTGACTCATGTTTAGAAGAACTTGAGCAATTGTTTCATCATCACCAAAGGTTGTTGGAGTGGAGGTGCTTGGAGTTGTTTTGCTGCTGAAGAAGTATTTTCTTGGTTCTGGTCAAAAGTACCTTTTTTTTACCTTGTCGGTACTAAGTTTTGTTTGGAATAGGTACTAAATTTGGCATGTCAGTACCTTCATCTTGCCTATCAGTACTTTGTTGTTGAGCAGTACTTTCTCCCTTTTCATCAACTTTATCAGTCTTCCCTTCATCTTAGGCAAGAGTGTAGTCCATTGTGTCATCAATGTCCATGTCCAAATCATCCTATTCAGTGTTTGTAGGTACTGTAGGAGCACCTTTAGAAGATTTGACAGTTTTCCTCCCTTGTTTGAATACACTCCTCTTCTTTGATGTCTTCAAGACCTTCTTCTTGTTTTGGTTATTTCTCTTAACAGCCCTGAGCCAAGCTTTATGATGAGGAATGAAAGGCCTGGCTTGCTTTTTCAACTTCTTGACTTGTACCTTCAAAGATTTGATTTCTGCAGCTTGAGCTGTGACATGTGTACACAATGAAAGATAGAGATCATTGGACATTTAGAGAGTCAGCCCAATCACTCCATGAAAGAGATTTTTCACTGGAGGATGACTTCCCAGATTCACCAGAACCTTAGAATGGGATCAGGAATAGGTATAGTGGGTGAAGGTCTAGATGATGGGTCAGACTAAGGCTCAACATGGGCTTCACTTGGGTGAGGAGGAGAGGGTATAGGTTGTGGTGTTGATGGTATTTCTGACCCTTCACCCTCATCCTCTGTTGGTTGAACCAACATGTTAGGAAACAAAGGCGTGACTTTCGCTGAAAAATGTTTTCCCTTTTTGACAATAAAAGAAAAAACTTTAGTAGACAAGGCATGAATGGGAAAGTTGTCTAATGGGACATGCACATTCTTTAACTGGTTAGACAAAAAGATTGAGATAAATCTTGGATACATGACAAACTTTTTCGTTGCATCCAAGTGTCTAAGCATACCATCAAAAATTAACTTAGCAAAATTAAACTTTTGATTAGAGGTCAAGCAAATCACTGCAGTGGCAATATTAGTGGGAATATGATCCCAAGAAGTACTTTTTGAACTTAGGCAGTGATTTATGGTATGAAATAGAAATTTCCATTGGGGTGAAAACAGTGCTTTGTTAAATGTTAGGACAGTTAAATCCCCCTTATACCTTTGAGGCTTTATATACAATATATGCCTGATTATTCAGAGAATCTATTCCATCCACATCATCAAAATGAAGATTACTTCGTATAGATGCTTCGGAGATAGTTATAGGCTTGCCAGCTACTTTGGCATTAATATATCTAACATTATTGATTGTTTGGGACTTAGCAGATGTCCAAAACTGTTTAACAAACGTAGTAGAGATTACAGGACTCACAGTGAGAGCATAGTGAATAGAGCATCATTTAAGAAAGTCAATAATCTCATGAAACTCTGCATTTCCATCAGTCTTCTCTAGATAAGCTACCATATTGTGTTTAGGGCACGATTCAAGAACAACCATGGTTGTAGAATTTGTGATCATCGGTTGGCGAGAGATTAGGGTTTGAAGAAGGAGAGTAATTGAGAGAGATTACGTGAGTGAATTTTGCAATTGAGATAGGTTTATATAGGTTAAATAAACCTAAGAGCAAAGAAACCGTTACAAGTTACACTTTAGACCCTTGGTGGTATCTTCTCCAACGGCTCTTTAGCGGTACTAACTTTGCCCATCGGTACAAAAATTGCACCGTCAGTACTAACTTTTGTTAAACAAGACTTCAACAAGTTCGGCAATAAGAGTGCTTTAGTACAGTCTATATCTCTCTGTAATGATTCTTTATATCCCAAATAACTCCATGTAAATCATCACCATTACAGAATCCTTATTTGTGTATAACTACAAAACTGTACCAAACACAGCCATTTTGCCCATCCCCTTAAACTAAATGCTGCTTATGGTTTGATCCATCTGATAGTAACAACAAAAAACTAAAACTTGTAAATCATATGTTTGGTTTAGAAGATCAACTACATTGTCATCAGTGTGTATTTTTAGTACCTGGATAAGTTTCTTCTCATAAGCATCCCTTATGAAGTGGTGCCTAATTGCAATATGCTTTGTTTTGGAGTGAAATAATGGATTCTTTACAATGCTATCAGTATCTTTCATTATCATGTGATCTTTGTGTTCTTGAAAATTGAAACATGTCTAATGTTGATTATGATCCTCATAAACTTGCCCACAGCAATTTGCAGCAGCAACATATTCTGCTTCTGTAGTAGAAGTAGCCACAATTGTCTACTTTTTGCATTGCCAAGAAATAAGTCTCCTGCCAAGAAATTGACAACCTCCTGTTGTGGATTTCCTATCAAGATTTGCTCCAGCATAGTCACTATCTGAGTAGGCTTCCAGGTTAAATGTGGACACTCTAGGATACCAAAGGCCCAGTTTAGGTTTGCCTTTTAGATACCTAAAGATTCTCTTTACAGCATTTAGATGTGAGGTCTTTGGAGTAACCTGAAACCTAGAACAAGCACAGACTACAAACATAATATCAAGCCTAGAAGCAGTCAAGTACATTAAAGAGCCAATCATGGATCTATAAAGATGTACATCCACATCTCTAGCTTCCTCATCCTTGACAAAAGGCTTCTGGGTCTCAATTGGTGTACTAGCAGTCCTTACACTGACAAAATCAAACTTCTTTAGGATTTCCGCAACATACTTATCTTGACTTATTTTGTTCCAATTGCCTTCTTTCCATAAGGCAAATCTACAAGAATCCAAACTTTTTGAATCTTGAATTGCAGCAGTTCTTCCTGCATAGCATCAACCCAACTTTCATCTTCAAGTGCTTCAGATATCTTCTTGGGTTCATTTTGAGACAAGAAACGAGTAAATAAACAATGCTAGAAATCCTTATGATTATTTCTCTTTTGCTTTTGAATATAACTTACAAAAGCATGGGCTCCAGAACTATTGGTCACTTTGCTCCTTGTTTGAACTGCTAATTTTGGATCTCCAAGAATTAGAGTCGAAGGATGAATAGAGTTAATCCTTGATGTGGGAATAGGACTAACATTCACAATAGTTTCTAAATTTGTGAAGTCAGCCACTGATACCCTCTCATATAGATTGCATTAGGTAAAAATTACCTTAATAGGATTGTTATAAATTTTCTCAAGTGCAGGTATTTCTGAATCATCTTGGTCAGTATTGTTAGATCAGTGATGGGATAGTCCACCATTAAGGTCTGGCAGTACTAAACTGGGTGTGCTAGCAGTATGACGTGTTAGTACTGCTAAGCTTTAGCAGCTCCTGCTTAAAGAAGTAAATCCTCGTATCTTGGGCAAAATTCCTTCCTGAGTGATTCAGCTGCTTCATTAGCATCCTTTTCGTCGTCTTTTAAGTCTTTTCAAGCTCATCAAAAAGACTTGATCTCCTTATCTACTAGCTTCTAATCTGTCTTTATATCAGATGTTTGTTAGGTTTTCCACTGATTCTTTGCTTTTGAGTTCTTTACTAGTGACGGTATAGATGACCATCTTGAGTTACAAAGTAGTCATGAGCAGATTCAGCTTCTATTTTAGAATTACCTGCATCAATATTATCTTCTCGTACCTATACTATGATTAGCTTTCTTTTGGACTGCATGTTTGTTAGCTTGATTCTCTGATCTCATAGGTTGATAATTCATGGAATTATGTTAATTATCAAGATCAAACAGCCAAGTTGGTCCTTTCCCTACAACATTTGGTTTATTTCTAAAAGGTTATGTGCAAGTGTTCTTCAACTCTCTTACGTTTCTAAATTGATATACAGCTAAAAAGCCTTTGCCTTTGTACAAGGAATACCCTACTAAATACCCTTCATTCTGAATTTCCCATCTAAACTTGCCCCAGGTGTTCAATGGTATTTCAGATGGTCACATGGATACCCCAAAAATAGTCTTATATAGCTTTTGATGGTTGTTTACAGTTATAAGGTCATCTAAGGTGTCTTATTTGTGGTTGGTCACTTATACCCTATTAGGACATAACCAAGCGTTAACTGCTTTCAGCCAAAAAGTGGTTAGATAAAAATGAATTGCTAGCATAGGTGTAACTAGCCTAAATAAGCGGTCTGTTCTTTTCTTTCAGAACTCCATTTTGTTATGGAGTTCTGGCATTATGTATTCCCCTTGATCCCTTTTGACTACAGATTCAATAAAAATCTCTGTTCTTGAATTATGTACCATTCTATCAAACTAATAGATTTACTTTTTGATTTAATTGGTTCTAAATTTGTCTTTAACGTCTTAAGGATTCCACTAGTGTCATCCTTTGTTCTTAAGAAGAAAAAACCCAACTTAACCTGCTGAAATCCATCAGTGATATACAGCAATAAGTCTTTGGTTTAAGCACCTAACTGATGTAGGTCCAAATAAATCCTATATGTCAGAAGATGGTAAGGGTGACTATAGAGCTCACTGATTTGGCCTTACGGAGGCCTTGTGTTGTTTCCTTTTTTTTTTTCCATTTTTCTTTTTTTTTTTTTTTTTTTTTTTTTTTTTGACAAGCAACACAAGTGTGGTCATTTTGAAAAATATTTGAAGGTAAACCTCTTACAAGGTTTCCCTTCACAAGTTTGTTTAAGTCAATAAAATCTCTATTCTTTAAAGCTCTATGTGGATAATCCTGCACATTAAATAAAAGAGATTAGATTCTCTTAGGGACCCAAGCCTCTTTGGGCTTGAGTTTGCCTAGTGGATCTTTGAAAGTAGCACAGTTTCTAGGACTTGATCCACCATTATATTTGGAGACTTTGTGCCAAAAATGTCTTTTTGGTCTCCAATTACAACCTGCTGAGGGCTTAACAGCAGTTTCCCTTTTTCCCTTAACAGCACTAACTGCATTTACCTCAGCAGTATTAACCTTTTGTTTTGAAAAATTTGTTCTAAGTGTTGTTGTTCTATTAAATGACTTTCTAAAAGGTGAAACAGATTTATGAAAGCCAGCTTTTGGTCTAGCATTATTCACAATAGGCTTAACAGTATTAACTTTCCTAGCAGCATTAATTGGTACTGCCTGTCTGTTAAAATTATGCCTAGCAGTATTAACTGTGTTAGTACCGCTAGTTCTAGCAGTATTAACTGGAATCTTTCCAGTTCTAGTTAGTACTGCTTTTGGAACAAATTGGTTTTGATGATTCATTCTTTGCACATTGTTCCATACTGGCCTAATCTCCCTTTGACTAGACCCCTTACTCATCCTATTGTTTAATTCAGCTTGTTTAGCCATCCTTTTCTCATGAAAATCACAATCTCTAATAAGATGGCTAAAACTTCCACATACAAAACATGCCTTTTTGGTATACCCAAATCCCAAACCCAGTTTTTTAGACATTAAACCACTACAATCCTTTTTGTCAGGTTTAGGACTCTGACTACATGTGTTTTGTTCTATAACAGTTTGCCTAGGAGTTTTTACATGCTTATCAGTATTAATAAAAGCAAAACTAGGTATTTCCTGTTCTTTTGTGGGTAGAGACACATGTTCATCTTCACTATCTGATTCATACTCCTCAATGATAGGAGCATTAGACCAAACTTTAGGTTCACTTACTACTTTGGGTTCATTGACAACTGGTTCAGACATAGATTCATGTGTTTCTTCACTACAATTGGATTCACAAGAATTAAAGTCACTGCTTCTAGCATCAGATTCACTAGGTTTAGATTGCTTTGGACCATATGTAAATTGTGAGTCATCTATTTCTTTATCAGGTCCAGAAGGGATGTAGATCCCTGTCATTGGAGGGGGAACTGCATGCATCCCCTCTGCATATCTATCATTCACAGGACTATCTTCTATATCACTTGTCCTACTGACAAACACACTTTGGAAAACTTCATTTTCATAACTTAAAACACTTTTATTCATTTGATCACCAAACCCAAGCCCAGCCTTATCCTTAGCACTCATCTGGCTATTTAGCAAAATATTAAGATTTTTAGAAGAGCTGTGCCACTTTTCTACTTTAGCTTTTAAATCTTCTTTTTCTTTTTCAGCTTCTGCCAACAGTTTCTTATGGTATGTAAGGACATCAGTTTTATCATCTAAGTCAATTTTCATAAACCTTATCTTTTCCTCATACCAAAGTTGACTTTGTTGATGAGCAACTAATTGTGCTTCAACTTTCTTTAAAGCTTGAGTATATGCCTGTATTTCTATACTGGCATCTCTAAGTTGTTCCCTCTATTAATCATACAATTTTTTTAAGTTTAGCATAAGACTCTTTACATTCTTTGGAACAAGAAATTACCTCTGTGTCTGAGCCTGAAATGCTGCAAGCCATCAAAGCATAGTTCTCTTGTTCATCTTCTGAGTGACTAGTCCAATCAACACCTTCTCCATCAAGAGTCACCAAAGCGTTAGAGTCCTCCTGTTTACCAGATCTTCTCCCATTTTATTTATCCTTGTTCCTAGTGTTCCAAGTATCTCTCCTACTACTATCTTGATTCCCCTTGGATCTGTACTCTCTAGCAAAATGCCTTGTCTTGTGACAACTATAGCACTCGACTTTGGTTTTGTCAAAACTAACCGGTTCCTTCGCATCAAATTGTAGCTTTCTACCTGTCTTTTTGTAGAACTTTTTCATTCTCATGGAAATCATGGCTACCTGCTATTTCAAGTCCATTTCTTCTAAATCAAACTAATCAAGCTATTCCAGATCCTCATGATCTAATTATGGATAACTGGATTGATTTGCAAGTAAGGAGTATGATGAAGTATGTTCATATTGTGAGTTATGACCAGAAGAGTTAGAAACACCATAAGCGGTACTAACATCATTAGTACTGCTAGTGTTCTCTGAAACGAATGCCATATTCTGTGTGCTAGAGGATGATGCAGCAGAGCCTTTAACATCTGTCTCAAAGACTCTAAGATTATTATACAGATCATCAAAACTAAGACTGTCCACTCCTGGCTTGGTCCTCATGATTAAGGAAACTTGAGACCAGGCAGAAGGTAGAGACCTAAGGAATTTCTAATTTACATCTTCAGTTGAGATGCCTGCACCATGAATCTCTAGTTGACTCAGAAGACTTTGAAACCTGTCATAGCCTTTATGTAGCCCTTCTGAGTTTGATACAGAGAAGCCTTCAAACTGTTGCTTTAGAATATACTTATGCATCTTCTTTGATTCATCGTTTCCACTAAATCTAGATTTGATAGCTTCCCACATCTCTTTTGCTCATCATTTATGTAAATTTAGCAAGATGATATTCTGTAAAGCCATAGTAAGCAAGGACGGTCCTTGCTTTTCTTCTCTTCTCTGGCTTATAATTTCTTTTGCAGTCTTGGGAGGCAGAACCTTTTATTACACCATTGAATCAGTGTGACACTCACATGACCATTGCCTCTTGACTTCCCAAATAGGATAGTCTGTATGGGCTAAATAATGTTCCATTTTCATAGCCCATATATCATATTCTCCCTTTTTAAGAATAGGGAGTTTGATGGTTAAGACAGTATGAGGGGCTTGTTGTGTTAGTGTTTGTGTTTGTGGTAGAGGTGGTGGTGGTGGTGGTAGAATATCATCATCAGATCCAGCCATTAATTAGATTTGTAAGGTAGAGGTTTACAACTGGTGGGTTTTAGTTCTTCTTACTCAGAGTTTCTCTACAGGCTCTGATACCACTTGTAGATCCCGTTTAATATAGATCTTCGTGGGGATCCCTGTTAAGAGGGTAGGTAGCAATTTTGTGAGGTAAGAGTCCAGTAGCAAGACTGACAGGAGAAACAATGACTAAAGCAAACACTATAGCGTGTTATGTGCTTAACACTAACTATATAATTGCGCGGAAAGAAGAACTCAATAACTCTCTAGATAGACTCTCACTAACTCGCTTTCTTTGACCACTTAATCTACTACAAATACAATGACTAGATTCAAACTACTCTCGAGATATATCTTTTTGGCAAGAAGATAGTATCTTCACGTTGCTATTGGAGGGGCCCAGTAGGCCCTGTGTATATAATGACCAGAGCAATAAAACCTCTTGTAAAGAACGAACTTACAAAACGCGTAAAAGATAATGCATATATTTTCCTATAATATCTCATGCATATCTCTTAAACGGTACTAACTATTTTGTACTGACGGTACAAACTAATACTAACGCGGTACAAACTAATACTGACAGTACAAACTATAACTGTCAGTACTAACTATTACAACTAACGGTACTAAGTCAGGAAAACATAATTCCCAACAAAACTATACCAATGATTAGAACTTATTAGTTAGTACTAAGCCACTACCTTCTACCGTACAACCAGTTCAATCAGGCAAGCAGGACGTTATTAGTGATCCTATTTGTTCCACCTATATGCATTACTATATGGAGAGCTATCCTGGACTCTTAGCCTACGCCCAAACAACACCAAAGTTGCAGCGCTTTAAATATGTAGAACTAGACCCAGTTGAATGATAGGTCGCATACTTAAGCACGTAAACAAGTATCATGTGATAAACATAATCAATAAATCAACGATAAATTAAGCAATCGAGAATTAAACAAAACCAAACATTCAGATCTTCATAATAATGGCTAATACCCGAAGGTATTAGCCTTCAAACATCATAATTAATACAAGAGTAATGGCTTAGCCAAGGTAAACTAACCGAGTTAACGAATGATACCAAAAACTGAACGATTACAAAAGTATAAGAAATTACACGTTGTCTTCTATGGATTGGAATGCGTTGCAAGACCTCTTCTGCTCTTTTTCTCCTCTAAAAATCAACTTTTGTGGTTTAGGTATCGAGAATATGATTTAGCACACTTAAAACTCATTTTTGAGTTTTGTATTTATAGGGTCTGGAAGTCGGTTCGATACGGCGTATCCAAGGGATTGGATACGGCGTATTGCAGTTTCCTGGAGTAGGGACCACATTTGATATCTTTCAGATCTTCACAACTATTTCTTCATACTGCGTTGGTCTTCTCTGGATACGACGTATTGAGCTTGTTTCCTTCGTGGTCTTTGGTGAGTGCAGGCACGGATACGCCGTATCTTCCTTGATGGATACGGCGTATTGGTAGTCAGAATCATTAATCTTCAAAATATCTTCATTTAAGCTCCAGAATGCGCGCCTTTTGCTAATATTCACCAAGTACTCCGTAATTACTGCAATTCTCAAATATAAACGATTAAGTAACAATTCTTTGCAATAATTATACAAAATGGGTTAATTACATGGGATAAATGATGCTATAAAATAGATGTTATTTGATGTCATCAGTTTCCCTTGTTAAGTTGGAAAATGCTTGTTTTGTGTTTTGTAAAGAATTTTGTTGAAAAACAGTAATTTGAACGCGATCTCTATTTTCCTTGTTTTCCACAAAACATTTTGTGAAAACAAGGGTGCCCTCCAACTAAACCCACTATAGGGGACTCATCCTCACCATCCATTAAAAAAATAATGGTGGAGATTAAAAGCATTTTATTATTTCACCTATTTTTTAAAACTTAAATATCTCCTAAACCGTTCATCGTTAAGCGAAAAAAATATACCATCACGACGAGCATTTAATTATTTTTCTATAGTTATCTACTTTGTTATACTTTCGACGAACTTTTCTCGTTTTTCAGCTTTTTTTCGTTTTTTACGTTCTTTCTTCGTTGTTGAAACTTGCATGAAAATATATATGTGATTAAATACTAATTTGAATATTCGTATAAAATCACATGTGATTTAACACTATTATCGAATTACATGTGATTACATTAGAATTACATATCATATATGATTTAACACTAATATCATATGTGATTTTTCAGTAATATCATATGTGATTTAACACTCATATCACATGTGATTTTATTTTTGTTTAATCACATGCGATTTCTCATTCAAGTTTCAACAACGAAAAAAAAAAATAAAAAAATGTCGAAAATGAAAAAACGTAAAAAAATGAAAAAAAAACGTGAAAAAACGAAGAAAAATTGTCGAAAGTATATCAAAGTAGATATCTATAGAAAGATAATTAAATGCTCGTCGTGATGATATATTTTTTTCGCTTAACGATTTGGGAGATATTAATATTTGAAAAAAATTAAAATGATTATGGTATTTTAGTACCATGGTATCCAAATAAAGTTTGGTATTCAAATAAAATTAAATCTTTTAAGAATCAACAAAATAACACTAACGTAGTGTTTGGTATGTTGTAATCAAAGAAGAAATGTAAAATATTATTACAATGTAATGAAAAAATGTTGTTTGTTTACATTTAAATGATGTAATGCTTCATTACAAGGAATGACTCATTACACCAAAACCATTCCTTAGGCCCCCTCCTTTTTTTTCATTACATCTTGTAATGGAACAAAAGTTACATAAAACACCACAATTAACTAACCACATTAAATAAGCTTCATATCATCATTGGGTATTTTATGGTTCGTTTGGTAGGATATAATGAAATATTAAATGAATGGAATAAGCGACGTAATAGAATAAATGACGTAATATAATAATTCATTACCCTTATTAATAATATTTTGTTGGTATGATGTGACGCAATGCAATCGATAATAAAAAGACTAAAATGCCTATAGTTAATAAGAAGTGTATTTAATGTGGTTAGTTAATGGTGGACTTTTATGTAATTTTGATTACATTACGGACGTAATGAAAAAAAGGAGGGGGCCCCTATGGAATGAAACTGGTAGTTTTTGATGTAATGAGTTATTCATTGTAATGAAGCATTACATTGTATAATTGTAAACAAACAAGATTTTTCCATTCAATCATAACTGTTTTCATTCCAACTTTTCATACATCATACAAAACACTACATAGTAATATTTTATTATCGAATCCATTACGTCTTAATCAGACAAACCAAATATGATTAATGAATGTAATGAACTCATAACATTACACATTTTATTCCATACTCGTTTATTCCATTCATTAGACATTTCATTCCGTCCTACCAATAATCCTAGTTTCTATTTTCATTTTCATTTCCTTTTCTTACCTCCTTATGTTCTACTCGAAACACACCTATCTTATGTTTTCCTTTTCATTTTCTTCCTTAACTCTGACTCAAGAAACACAGTGTAAATAATTTGTCGTAATTAATATATGAACAGTAGTAGGAGATAGAAGATAGGATGGAGCAGTTTTACGCTAAAATCAAAAACTGAATCGCATAATTCAAGTTTTGAAAACTGCAATCCGTTCGGTTTCATATTTTTAGTTTTGGTTCTACGGGTTTTTCTTGATTTGTTCTTACTTGGTAACAAGCAAGTTTTCATCTAATATAAAGCTCAAGATTGAAATGCCATAAGAATTTATTTTAATTTTTAATTTTATTTTATTTATACTAATACGTCGTGGGCTTCAGAACCCATTTCCTGCACTTTCTTAAAATTGAAATTACCATTTTTGAAAAACTTGAAACTAAACTTGAACTTGTAATACATCATATAAACAATAGGAAATATCAGTCTAGATACAGTTGCACTTTTGAAGGGTGTGGATGCTTTTATTTTTTAGGAAAAAGGCATTAACACAACGCTACTCATTTTAACCAAAAACTACATAAATTGTTTCTAAAACATACATGAAACAATATTGATTTTCTTGAGAGCATTTGAACCAAAAGACTCAATAGGTCACTTTGGGGCATTACAAGTTGACTATCAATAAATCACCTATTCCTCACGAGCATCGTTGTTCCTTCAAAATCTTCTTCTTTAATCTACAAGCTTCAATTCCAAAGGGTAAATAACAATGGTAAGTCATAATGACTTAGTGAGTTTTATGGAACTATCCAACGTAAACATAAAACATGATATGATTATGAATGTTACGTGCCCGATTTCTAATTGGACTATTTACTAAGTATTATGTGGAAGCTAGAAGGGGGGGGGGTTAAATAGTTTGCCCTTTTATTAGTGTTTTTAAAAAACTTTTGTTTTGATTATGAAACTTTTGATTGAGTATATTTGATAATCAATCAACCTATTGACAACTAATATATTCTACACTATAAACTATTAATCACCTATAATAAATATAAACAACAAGCTATAGAATGAAGGTAAAAAGATAAGAGATAGAAAAATCAAACCACAACATCGAGAATCATAGTGGTTCGGCTACGAAGCTCTTCTTCGCCCTACTCCACTCTCCGAGTATCCGACTCGAGATTTTACTATATCAACAAGCTCCCTTTAGGCGGAGAAAACCGTTACACGTCGCTTATCTTGATTTCTAAAACTAAGGTAAATGTCGAGTCCTAATCTTAGCTAGAACCAATCTACACCTTAACTAATGTATTTTAAGGCCTAAAATACTAACGGACCCACAATTAACACTTTTTGGATTTATACACTATCCGGGTCTACACAACTACACAAGATTGAAATTATAGAAGTCAAATCTAGAAGAAGATAGAAGATCACTAATTTATAACACTTCGTTTCTTGGCAAATATAAGTGTTCTTCTCTTGCACTTGATAGAAGAAGGAGGAAGAAGAGATTGGATCACTTAAAACAAGATTAATCAAGTTAGCGATCAAAGATTCTAAAGAGAGATAGAAGATTTTAGAGAGAGAAAGAATACAAGAAATTATGTGTAAAGATGTTTGAAATCTGCCAGGAAATAGTGCAGTATCTATAGGCAAGAGGGAGTAACATCCACTAGAGGCGGTCCCGGCAGTCCCAGATATATTTAGGAGATGTTCTACCTATTAGAAGGCCGCCCCTTGGTAGACGATCCCTTTTTTATCTTTTAGTGGGAAAGTAATTATCTAGTCCAGAAACTTCTGTTTTTTTGGGGGGGGGGGGGAAACCATATTTTGAATTTTAAATATTTTATTAAAACATTTCTTTAATTTAAAAAATATTTTGTATATTTTTATTTTCATAAAAATGTTATATTTCAATTGTAAAAATGTAATAGATAAAAAGATTTACTTTGATCACTAATCATGTTTAATGATTTGTTTATACATACCTTAAGTGATTTACGACTAATAACGTGTATACGTTTATTTTTATCGTAGAATATTTTTACATTTTGTCATCTTCAAAATGTAGAGAGGTCGAAAAATATAAATAAAGTTTTTAGACATTATTTGTATTAACATATTATAAGATAATGGATGCATTACTTAGACACCATCATAGCACTAATATAAGCCATATCTTGTCTAGATCATAATATTGTTTCAATATAATGCTTCTCCTATTATATCCAATATCTCGGTGAAAGCTACTAGTAGTGCGATATCCTAATCGACTGCTACTAATTGGTGGAAATTTAAATCGACTTGCTACTAATCGTGTGATTTCTAATCGAGTGGCTACTAATTTTAAATTCTCTTCTATAGACGGCGAGTACTCATGTGCGGCTTTTACGCTCTTGCACAAATGCAACCATCCAGATCTACTACATGGTAACATAGCTAATTCATGTGTTCCTATTATGTTCTATCATTTTACATGCTCTATACGAGATATATCTAATCCAATCACATATAAACTTTATACTACAATGGAAGTTCTGCTTTGTGCATTGCTTAGGCACTCTAACATAACTACAACCAACTATATTTGAAACATAATCATACCCGTCTAACATCTGGTTCATAAACACATTCTTACCTGGTTATCATTTGGATTGTAAACATATCATCCGGTTTATAAACGTACGCATACCCGGCTATAATCTGGTTCGTAAACGTACCCATGCCCGGCTATCATCCAGTTCATAAACATACTCATACCCAGCTATCATCCGATTCTAATATTATAACATATCAGTTATTTACTTAATCACTAATCGTAAGCATACATAACAAATAGCTATACTACTAAACGTGCTAAAATATCTGTTACTCACCTTAAACTAGAGTCATACATTCCTCTAGTTTTTTTTTTTTTTTTTAGAACAACACCACACTTGAAATCTGCCCCCCTCGAGTTAAACCATTCAAACGGGCAGGCCCCGGGACCCGAACCACTAGGAGAGACCCGCGAAGGGAAACCCCTAGAAATCACGGCTTCGCAATAGGAAGAAAATCTAGATTTTTTATTGTCTCTTGCGAGACTCAAATCCAGGAACAACTCCCCCAAGCTCCAAAAGGAGCCTAGGTGGCCAACTGCACTAAGGCTCTAGTTTGTCAAACACTACAAATACAACTAACAATAATCATCTCATCAATAACCATTCAATAATCTTTACTAATTCCTTAACATAATTTCTACTAATATATTAATAATTACTCATTCATAACATAACTATTTTTAAATCATAAAACATCTTAACTAAGGCTAGGATTATCATAATTCTTGTTTCACATAAAAACCCCAATTCTTCTCATATGAACAATCAAGGTAAAGCTAATAAATTCATAAGATTAACTTTAGTGAGGGATTGATTACTAACACGTGAAGCCTATTTGATTAACACAATAACTCCAAATACTCTCTTGGATTACCTCATGAGAAATTCTTACAAAAATGATGATAACCCCATTTTCCCTCCAAGAAACAAGCATGAGATATGTATGCATATAAGGGATTGATCCATGTAATTTGGTGGTATAAATCCATAATGGTACTTTTGTCATTTTATATCTAAATCCTTATCTTTGTGTCGTTAGTCCTTATTGTTAATTATGTTACATTGGAGGTCCTTTCCCATTGAATACTAAGAAATACTAACTATGATAATATTATAAAATCATATAAATACTATTAAATATCTATTACCAAAACTTCAAATTTCAAGTAACAATATTCAAACAAATATCAACAATAGCATAATGTCGAACAATCCAAAGCTACAAAACAATGAAGGAACTACCAAACAAGGGATGAAACTAGGGGGTCCCGTGGGGTCCCAGGACACCCGTAGATTATTTTAGTGTAGTGTTGATTTTTGAAAACAAAACATCTATGTTTCTTAAAGTCATCTTAAATGCAACCGGTCCATCGAAACGTGTTTCTAGTGTTACGGTTCAAACAATTTGTGCACCTGGTCATATTTGGTCCTGGTTCCATCCGTGATCTAATATATAAAAACCTTTCTCTCCCCTCTCTTGGTGTTTGATCGGCCGAACCACACACACATACAAAAATCGTATGTTTATCTGTTGTGATTTTGATCACATACTTAATTGTGTAACAAAGATAATTCAAGCCTAGCCGCTATAGGATGTTGTTTGAGTGTTCTTGTGGATATCGAGTAGCCTGTTCTACACTTGATCATAAGTTTGTGACTTGCGTGTTCTTGTGCTTGGATCGATATGCAGGGTACTAAGGAATCTATTGTTTGTGTTTGATGGTTTGCATAAGGTATGTAATTTACTGTATTGTTCATGATTAATTAAAGCTGGTGTATATGGATCCCATGAGGGAATAACCTCTTTAAGTAAACGAGTAATTTTAATAAGTCTTCCATTGTGTGTATTATTTGATGATACCATCTATATAATGGTTAAATAATATTTAACTTGCTGCATATTACGTTGTTTTCCGTAAAAAAGATGCCATTGAAGAATTGATAGCTGAAGTTAGAAAGTTGAAGATGCATTTAATGTTTAGTTGGTTAGCTTTTGTTGGTATTGTAGTACTTTACAAGTTGGCCTAAACATAAACAGATATGTAGTGATAAACATAATGAACATCTAACAAATAAGTAAACAATCAATATAAACAAAATCAAACATTAAATTATCATAAACATGGCTAATACCTAAAGGTATTAGCCCATAGTCATTGTAACAATACATAGTATCATAGACGAATGATTAAATAAACAAACGTTATGCTAACCGAACGCTTATAGCGGAGTATAGAGATTACAAGAGTTTTCCTATTGACTTGACGCACTTGCAGGACCTTCTTGGCTTCTAAAATCGTCTGTAGATCGTACTTGGTGGTCTTTGCATACTGAAAACCGAGTTTTAGGTTTTCTATTTATAGGCTTTAAAAACAGATCAATACCCCGTATTAAAGGGATCTGATACGGCATATTGAGGTAACTTGGAGTGGGCTCCACAATTATTTAATTCTAGAATATTCATTAGCCGCCACTGGATACGGTGTATAGGGGCTTATGGATACGACGTATTAGATGGAAATCGTGCTTCTTCAGAATGTTGACCATAGTATCTTATACGGCGTATCTGCTGATGTGGATACGGCGTATTCTTCAAAGTTAGGCAATGGTCTTGATCTTGTCTAAGTCCTAGGAAATAACGTATCCATCTAGAATGATATGTTGTATTCTTCAAATTTAGTAGACTATCTCGAACTTCTTCATTCATGATCCAAAACACGCTATTTTCTCTATCTTTCTCCAAATGTTTGATATTATCTGAGATTTACACAATTAAGCGATTAAGTATCAAATCTTATATAAAACATTACAAAACGAGAAATATAAATGGGATAAACAAGCTTTAAATTTATAATAACTAGAAATACCGATTTTGACTAAAAACACAACATTCGGGCAAGTATACCCTATTCGAGTGTAATATAGTATTAGGTAAGTCCAGGTCGTTCCACGGGATTTGTAGCAATTCACAGATTGTTTATCAAGTAACAAAGCTAATTGATTGTCACGGATCAAATAGCCAAAACGTGTGTATAAAGTAAGCAAGAAACAAGACATGATCCACATAACATAATAGATATAGATAGAGCAAGACTTTATATAAACAAAGCATACAAGTCATATATGATGGGTAATCATAATAACAAGCATATCTACCAATGATAACATAGAATCCTTTCGGCCTATATACTACATCATCACTAGTGCATTAAGAGTGGTTTATATCAAATATGCATATATATGAATTCCTCCCAACCCGGTCGGTCAACATAAAGAAAGGTCTTAAACATTATTCTACTTAGGTTGTTTATCAATTTACCACACCATTCTCACAAGCATGATATTGATTCATATGGCCAACATGATTCAAAATATATCAAGGCAATTAATCCTTTCGGCCTATTTCAATTGCAAGATATATCAAAAGATAAACAATGATCCATGTAAAATAACATCGAATTCATAAACATGTATATTCATAAATCATAGCAAAATCATCCAAATATTATTCATGTTTCACATATAAGAAGCAAAGTAACAATACCAATATTTCGACTACAACAACCATCAACCCAAAACTAGTAGTTTCATGATCAACCAACAATCAAATGCTACTAAGATAACCTGGAATATACTATGTAACTTCTGGAAATCCGCAACATATCACCAAATGGAGTGTTTGGTAGAAAGGTTTATGGTGATGATCTTAAGAGAATTTGATGTGAATCCTCCAAGAATCAAAGTGATAAGTTTTAAGGTCATAGAAATGAATGGTATATGATCTAAATATGGTGTAGAACTTCTAGAAATATGTGTTTTAGTGGTGGTTTATGGTTGAGAGTGGTGGTGGCATGGCGGTTTAGAGGGGTGTTTGGATCATTGGATCCTAAGGATCCTCACCACTCCTTCCTCCTCTCCAAAGGCTATAGAGATTGTGTGTGTGTGTAAGATAGAAGTTTGTGTGTGAGATATGTGAGATATGAGAGGCATAGAGGGCTTTATATAGGCTTTTTCGGGGCCAAAGTGCGCCTCACTTGCATAAAAGTGTGCATCACTTCGGGTGTTAATCCACTTGGCATTTAATTGCATTTAATTTCCTTTAATTTTCGTTCAGATGGAAAAGTGTGCCACACTTATTTCAAAGTGTGCCGCACTTTGTGTCGTTTCAGCAGATGCCCTTTTCAGAGTTGTAGATAATTAAATTCTCTTTCCGTGGCCGCTTGAATCAACTAAAACGAAGTTCGTATGACCGAGTTATGGCCAAAACAGTGAACAGGTGTCGGGAAGCATTCTACTTGAGTTATTTTTTCATTTAAGCTTTAAATCTTAGTGTTTTCTTCTGTTTTCTTCCACGACACATTCCAAGAACCTACAATGACAAATATACTCTATTCTATACCAAAAGTTCTTATATTCAACCGGTTTATATATATATATATATATATATAAGCATTGATAACACGTATAGAAACGTGTATAATTTGAGCGGTATCAATAACAATATAAAAAAAAGATTGTATTCATTTAATCATGTATTACTCCCTAGATTGCTTCTCCTAGTGTTGTTGCTTTGTCACACTTGTGA
>BQNB010007357.1:0-50408 GCA_026074375.1 Tanacetum coccineum | reverse complement strand
CTTTGGTGAAACACTTCAGTAAAGTTTCTCACATTATTATCTTGTGATTACCAAGGTAATAATAACCTTATAACCTAAGGCAGTAGATCTAGAGTTTTGGGACTCAACAGACAGTATGAAACTAAAAGAATTGATGGCACCTTGTACACAATTGTCTAATAATTGAAAGATTTTGGTGAGCATAAAAGAAAGAGAGAAGTTGTGAGCCAAAAACAGAACGAGAGATGTGTGCTTAAAAACAGAAAGAGTGAATTGGTGAGCAAAAAGAATTGAGAGATATTGTGAGTATAAAAACAGAAAGAGAGATTGTGAGAGTCTACATTAGAATGAGATTTAAGTTAATACTGCTTGGCATAAACTTAATACTACCAGTCTTCAGTTAGTACTGCTAGGCATATCTTACTACTGCTGGGCAAAGTTAGTACTGCTAGACTTAGAGTTAGTACTGCTAGGCAAATATTAGTACTGGTGGGTGACCGTTAGTACTGTTCAAGGCATAACAGAATTTAATTAATTCTTTATAGCCGTTGAGATATTTTCGCCAACTGCCTTGCTTATAGCTTATAGGGTTTGACTAATTGAAGAATTCATGATCTTTCTATAAATTCATAGGATTTCTTCAAGATAAGTACAAATCTTATTCAGTCGGTCCAATTACGAAACTTAAAAACTCTCTCTTATCTCAATTAACTCTACCAAATACACATACTTTCATCCACGATCATATCCCAGAACCCTAATTACACTTCTCTTTATCAATGGCAAATTTGGAGTTTTGTGACAAACATAACATGGTCGCGTTTTTAAAGAAACCTGCAGGAAGTACAAGATTTCATCAGATAGTGGATTTTCTAAATACTACTCATATTAAGTATGCTCTCACTGAAAATCCTACCATCTACGTCTCTCTTATTCATCAGTTTTGGGAAACTGCCTCTGCTACCACAAATCAAAATGGAGAGATGGAAATAACTGCTACTATTGATGGGAGACTCAAGACTGTTACTGAAGCATCAATACGAAGGCACCTTAAGCTAAAAGATTCTGCTGGTATAAACTCCTTACCTAATGTAGAAATTTTTGAGCAACTTGCTCTAATGGGGTATGTTTCTGATTCTGATAGCTTAACCTTTCTAAAGGGACACTTTTCCCCGCAGTGGAAGTTTTTAATACATACCATTCTTCACTGCTTAAGCCCTAAGAAAACAACATGGGATCAATTTAGTAGCAACATAGCCACTGCTATCATTTGCTTAACAACCAACAGAACCTTTAATTTTTCAAAATTAATTTTTGATGACATGGTCAAAAATGTGGCAAGTGCATCTAAATTCTTAATGTATCCACGATTTATACAAATCTTTTTGAATAAGCATAAGAGACTCCTCCAATCCCACAAAAGACTTATCCTGCACCCACCCTTACTCAAAAACTATTTAACAATATGAGAAGAACATCCAAGGGATATACTAGGGTTGACACTGCATTGTTTCCCACAATGCTTGTTCAGGGTCAGACTTTACAGGGTGAAGGATCAACAATCCCAGTTGATTCCCAAAACACATCCACAGTTGCTCCATCAACTTCACAACCAACCTCCACTACACCAAGCATTACACCTGAAACATCACCTTCTAAAATCACATCATCACCATCCTTGTCTTCTCCTACACAACAATCCCCACCATCTATGCACACCACTCATGATGTAGAGGAGCCTGCTACAATGCCTCATGATTCACCTCTCTAAAGGGTTTAATCACTTGGATGTGATGAGGGCAGTATGACACTTTCTGAATTGATAGTTCTATGTACCAATTTGTCAAACAAAGTAACAAGCTTAGAGGCAGAGATGGCACAAACCAAACAAACTTATGGTACTGCTCTTATAAAATTAATCAAGAAGGTAAAGAAGTTAGAGCAGACAATCAAGTCAACTCAAGCTAGAAGGAGATTCAGGATAGTTGTTTCTGATGATGAAGAAGGTCTAGAAGATCCTTCCAAACAAGGGAGGAAAATTACAGAGATTGATCAAGACCCCTCTATTTCATTGGTTTAAGATAAAGGAACATTATAGATTCAAGAAGATATAGAGATTCAGTAGAAGATTAGTGATGATATTGAGGTAGTGCTGGAAGAAGAGGAGCCTACTAAGCTTGTGGAAGATCAAGGTAGTGGTGAAAAAGGAGAAAAAGAAGTTAGTACTGTTGGTACAGAGCATAGTACTGTTATTCCAGAAGTTAGTACTGCTGCTGCAAATTTGGTATATATAAGAAGGAGTGCACAAAAGAGGAAAGATAAAGGAAAAGCAATTATGGAAGAAGATGAATCTGTTCAGAAAAAGACTAAGAAGCAGCTAGAGCAAGAAAGACTTGGGCATGAAGAAGCTATTAGACTGCAAGAACAGATTGATGAAGAGGAAAGACAAAGGATTGCAAGGGATGCAGAAATAGCTAAACAGTTACAAGAGGAGATTAACAAAGCAACACAAGAACAAGAGAAGCAAGAAGTTGTAACTGAAGCTGATCCAACTCATGTTATTGATTGGAGTGATCCTGCAGTGATAAGATATCATGCACTCCAAAATAGAGCTTTTTCTGTACCTGAAGTAAGGAAGAACATGTGTATGTACTTGATTAATCAGGGAGGATACAAGATGATACATTTCAAGGAAATGAGTTATGAAGATATTAAACCTATATTTGAAAAGGTATGAGATCAAATTCATTCTTTTGTGCCTATGGATTCTGAGTTGGAAATTCCAAAATTAAAAAGAGCAGAACCTGTTAAGAGATAATCTACTAAAGAAGAAAAGAAAAGAGATGATAGTAGCAAGCCTGCTGAAGGTAGAAGAAAGAAAACACTTGCTAGGAAAAGAGCAAGTAGAAAAGATAGTGAAGAAATTATGAAGAAACAAAAGCTAGAAGATGATACTGAGAAGGAAGATCTTAAAGCTTATTTGGATATAATTCCAGGAGATGATGTTGCTATAGATATTGAATCTTTAGCTACTAAGTACCCAATTGTTGATTGGAAGACATATGTTCTAGCAAAAAACTTCATGTATTATCAAATCTTCAAGGCAGATGGAAGTTCCAAGAATTACAAGATCTTCAGTGAGATACTTGATGATTTTGACAGACATGATGTATTAGACTTACACAGGCTAGTTAAAGCGAGGTATATGACATCAAGTCCAGAAGGTTATGACTTAATGCTTTGGGGAGATTTGAAGACCCTATTTGAGCCTGATGAAGAAGAAGAAGTCTGGAGGAATCAACAAGGATATAATTTGATAAGCTGGAGATTATATGATTTATGTGGAATTCATATTTTGTTAATGGACAATGGAATAGCCATTCACATGATGATTGAGAAGAAATATCCTCTTAATTAGGAAATGCTATCAAGGATGTTAAGTAAAATATTAGAGGTTGATCATGAATGTATAATGGCATATGAACTTCTCAAGTTTATAAGGTCACAAGTATAGAAGTAGAAGAATGTTTGGAAGAATCCTCAACAATACAGTCTAGAAGATTAAATACAGAAAAACTTGAGATTTGAAGGTAAATCACAAGTTTAGGGGAGGATTGTTGGGATTTAGAGCTTCTACACTTAGTACTGTTAGTTATAGTTAGTTAGTACTGCCAGTACATTGTTAGTACTACCAGTATAGTTAGTACTGTTAGTATAATAGTTAGTAATGTTAGTTATATAGTTAGTACTTCTTAAGTGATATGCATGAGTTATATTAGGAATAGATATGCATGATCACTTGACGCGTTTTGTAAGCCTATTAGGGTTTGTTCCTTAGTGTAATACAAGGAACGGCCTAGCGGCATTAGTTAGAAATTATCAATTCAGTGTTAGCTACATTCTGAACCTGGCAGAAAACTTGAGCAATTCAATATATATGTTTCACAGTTTAGTATACATTGTTCTTCTTCTAAGATTACAGTTAGATTCATGATATAAACCAACTTAATATATATAAATATAAATATAAATATAAGAATATAAATTATATTTTCGTAAGGGCATTTAGAAAGGATAATCACTTTTGACCAAAGTAAAATCCTAAAAACCTTCCCGGGTCGTGTCCCGACGAGGTGTGAATGGAAAATCGAGGCAACGTGTGTGGAATAATGCTTGAATAATCATAAATTTGATTAGGTTTTCTATTTCTACAAATAAAATACACAAACAAGTAAAGACAAACTAAAAACGAAAGCAATTAAAGCCTAAACACGAAAAACGTTAACGGGATTCAAATCCCGTTCTTTAAAAAACCAAATTCTACAAATTTAACCCTACGAAAGAAAAATTAATTTTTATAAGTCCTAAATGATAAAAGAAATTAAAAAAAAAGAATTATATTTTTTTTGACCATTTATAATTTTTTATTATGAAATTTAAAAACGAATTTAATCTAAAAAACTAATAAAAAAATATTAAACTAATTGGAAAATGTCTAAAATAAAAGGAAAAGTCCTTTGAACAATGCCGGATTTAAGAAAAATAAAACGAAGAAACCAGCTTATCACAATAAGCCGGAAATAAGCCAAGAAAGGCTTATAGCTAAAACTGACTAAAAAAGGGTTAAAAGATTAATGTGTGCAAATAAAAACGGAAAAGACCCAAGGGCACGAGTGGTGGTGTATGTTGTGTTAAATATGTTGGTTGAGTGAGGTTGAGGTCTCGAGAGCTTGCTCACCCCTGATTTCCCTCAACCTCCCAACATATATTGTTGTTTCTTTTTGTCAAAATTTTTCTAAACAAACCTTTATTCGCTACGCTACAAATACAGGACCTTTTAGTAACAGCCACACTTCTAAAAAGCACCACTAAGCACAGAAGAAAGATGGAGGGAGAAGTAGTATACAATGACCATAAAAAAACCAAAAAAAAACAACAAAAACACAAAAAAAAAAAAAAAAAAACTAAAAAACCAAAAAAAAACAAAAAAAAAAAATAAAACAGGGTGACAGAATGGCTTTTTACACTAAGTCTACAAAAGGCTAACTGTTGGCTTTTTTTTAGGCTAAATAAGCACTTATAACAACAAATAAGCTAAAAAGAGATTATACCCTAACCCTAATAAGCACCTAGGAATTAAAATAAACGAAAGAAAAAATAAGCTAAACACGCTTAAAAAGACAGATATTTCTAAGAGCAGTCTTTATATAAACTTATTAGTTCTAAACCATACAAATCTCATAAGCATAACTAAGCTCAATAATCCTAAGTCAAGTTAAAGATAACAATGGCTTAAAACTAACCTAATAAAGCACGACTAACCTAATTGAAGCAAAAGACTAAATAGCCAATAGCTCAAATAAGAAATAAGCTATTTGGTTGGCCAAAATCTGTGACCAAACAAGCCTAAGGGGCCACTTTTCTAGTTTTAATTTTTAACTAAAGAATTGGCATCGTTATGGAGCTTAGTGGGATTGTACCACTAAAAAGGCTTAGCAATAAAGCTATACTAATACCACAAAGAAAAAGTATTTTTGAAATTCAATTGAACCATTAAAGAATCTTATGGAAAATTGCTGTTTACCACAGATATGCATAACTATATTTGGTTTTTTCTTAAAACTCAGACATTGCTTTCAGCCGCATATTAATAAGCTCAGTAAAATAAGTTTAAAGTACAAAATAAGCTAAAACAGATGAACTATGAAGGGTCAAACTACTAATGCAAGAGATTTCAGACCTTAAAACAACTTTTAACTTATCTAATTTTTAGATTGAAAAGGATGATCTTTTTTATGAACTAAACTAATTTGACAGAGTAGACTAAGAAAACAAATGGCAAGTTCACACTTAAGCATCACATACATCCTATACTACTGCATATTATACTTAAAAACAAGAATGAAATAGACAACAACAAGCACTTTAATCAAATCTAAACAGATAAGCTGAATTAGAAAGCTTAAGGACCTCAGATTCAAAACATGCATAAAAAAACTTTGAAAATAAGTTTTAAACCTTAAAAACTTTTGGAAACTGATTAAAAGTACTTAAAAAAACTGTTGAAGTTAGATTAATGACCCAAAACATTTTCATCCCATTCCCACTTGTTTGACCCATTTTGAACTTAACCCAAACACTTTTACCTCCGTTAAAAAATTCCAAATTCATTTTAAATTTTGTAAAAAAAATTAAGCTAAGGTTGTTAAAGCACAGATTAATAACAATGAATATTGACAATAATAAGCAAATCTTCCGTAGACAATCGCGCGCGCGCAGCGCGCTTTAAACGCGAAATAAGACAAACGCCAATAAGGCAGATTTATAACTATTTAAGACAGTTTTAAAGCTAACACGGACTTAACGATAAACTTAGACTTCTAGGGGCTATAAGCAGAGCAAAAACAAAGCATTAGGTAGGACCGTCTAATATTGAAGCATAAATAAGCAAATAAATAAGCAGTAATAAGCAAAGAAATAAGCAGAACAGTAAATAAGCTTTAAAACTTGAAAATGAGAACTTATAAAAGCCCTTGCTCTAAACAGGGCAAAAAGTGCTTATATTAAGAGCTTCTACAAAGTCTCTATAGCTTGTCAAAGACAAGCTAGTAAACCCATAAAACACGGGGACCATCTTCCTCTTATTATGAATTTACTCTTCCAAATGAGGCTTTTTGAGTGCGAATTTTTGGAAAAAAAATGGCTTCAACACTAATAGTTATAGGAAGAAACTGTAGTAGTCTTAAGGCAAAACAACTTAAGAGTAGCGATAAGAGCTTATAAAGAGCTATTGAAAGCACTTTATTTAATATCAATGGAAATAGTAACGTTAAAAAAAAAACCGAATCACAAACTTTCATAAAAAACTTTCTGTAAGAAAAAGAAAACAAAGAAACAAACATAGAAAAACGCTTGAAAATTTTACATAAATGTTGAAACATATGATATTTCATTATATTATCATAGATAAATGTAGATTAAAAAGTCATTATCTAAAAGAATTATAGAATGTACAAATAAGCAAAGCTTTATTATAAAAAAAAAAAAAAAAAAAGAACAACTAAAAAATAAAATAAAAATAGTATTTCATTAAACGTTAATTAAACATTAAAATAATTTCATTATTTAAAAAAAAAAAAAAAAATTACTTAAAAAATTCATTTCATTAAAGTAAAAATAGATAAACAAAAAAAAATATAAAAAAAATAATAATATCGGAAAAAAAAGATAAAATAAAATTAAAAGAAGTAAGTTCATGAGTTGGGCTTTTAAAACGTACAAGACTTGAATAAAAAGTACAACCAAAACAAGTAATAAATTTTCAAAAAATAAAAAAGCAAACAAGACACCAAAAATAGGGGATTAAACCTCGTTAAATATCAAAAACACTGTATATCATCCCCAAATCATGTTTCCCGCCACCCATCCCTTTCACCTGTCACTCACACCCTCTTCCCCAAATGAACCCCACAATCAAACCCCACCCATAAAGACACCACTAATTGTCACCTTGGCAATCCTAAACAACACCATTCTTCAAGGAATAAAGACAAAGAATGGATGGGCATGATTGATGGAATTGGTGAGCACTCAAAATAAAGGTCTTTGACGAACTTTAGGACTTACTCACACAACAAGCACACCTCCTGACTCACTCACAGAAGTAGCACAAGTGAAGACCCAAGACTTTTGAATTTTCTATATAAATAGGGCACTTTGTAAGCCTTTGGGCTATCTAGTTTTTTGAACAACTTATCTTAGTTTAAAAATTTAACTGTTTTGTACTTTTTATTCAAGTCTATGTAACTTTTTTAAAAGTAACTGAAATTAAGGTTTACAAGTTTTTAAAAGTTCTGTGTTTTAAGATACTAATCCATTGATATTAAATGCTTTATAAGCACTTTAAAACTCTTATTTACTCTTAAGTTGTTTGCTTAAACACTACAAGTTTTTCTATAACTATTAGTGTTTAAGCCATTTTTACCAAAATTCACTCAAAAAGCTCATTTGGAAGATAAGCCAGAAAAGGAAGGGCTTATGGGTTTTACTAGCTTGTCTTTGACAAGCTAGAGCTTGTAGACTCACTTATTATAAGCACTTTTTGCCCTGTTTAGAGCAAGGGCTTTATAATTCTCCATTTTCCAAGTTTTAAAACTTATTTGCTGTTCTGCTTATTTCTTTGCTTATTACTGCTTATTTATTTGCTTATTTATGCTTAATATTGATGTCTAATGCTTATTTATGCTTGCTTATAGCCTAGAAGTCATTTAGTTAAGTTTTAGTTTAAAACTGTCTTAATAGTAAAAACAGCTTATTTTTGGTTTGCTTATTTACTAGAGCTTTATTATTGTAGGAATTTTAGCTTATATTTGCTTAATATTCATTGTTATTAATCTGTCCTTTAAAACCTTAAGCTATATCAGTCTTTGATTCAAAATTTAAAATGAATTTGGATTTTTTTTTAACGGTGTTTTTTTGGGTTAAGGTTTCAAAATGGGTCAAACCAAGCTGAAAATTTGTTTTGGGTCATAATCTAACTTCAACAAGTTTTTTTAAGTACTTTTAATCAATTTCCAAAAGTTTTTAAGGTTTAAAACTTATTTTCAAAGTTTATTTAAGCAGTTTGAAATCTGATGTCCTTAAGCTTTCAATTAAATGCTTTATCTGTTTAGATTTGATTAAAGTGCTTGTTGTTGTCATTTCATTCTTGTTTTTAAGTATAATATGCAGTAGTATAGGAGTGAGTTAAGTGTGCAATTGCCATTTGTTTTCTAAGTCTATCTGTCAAATTAGTTTAAGTTATAAAAAGTCATCTTTTCAATCTAAAAATTAGATAAGTTAAAAGTTGTTTTAAGGTCTGAAATCTCTTGCATTAGTAGTTTGTAGTCCATAGTTCATCTGTTTTAGCTTATTTTGTACTTTAAACTTATTTTACTAGCTTATTAATAGGGCTGAAAAGCCAATGTCTGTTTTAAGAAAAACCAAAAATAGTGCAATCTGTGTAAACAGCAATTTTCCATAAGATTTTTAATGGCTCAAATGAATTTCAAAATACTTTTTCTTTGTGGATTAGTATAGCTTATTGCATAAGCTTTTTAGTGGTACAACCCACTAAGCCATAACGATCCATTTTCTAGTTTAAAAATAAACTAGAAAGTGGCCCCTTAGGCTGTTTGGTCACCAGTTTTGGCCAAATAGCTTAATTTCTTATTTGAGCTTATTGGCTATTTAGATTTGCTTCAATTAGGTTTAGTCTTGCTTATTAGGTTAGTTTTAAGCCATTGTATCTTACTTGACTTAGGATTAGAGCTTATTTAAGCTTATGAGCATTTGTGGTTTAGAACCTAAGTTTACTTAGCATAATTTCCATTATGTACCTGAGCAGCAGTAACTTCTAAGAATCCATGAAGTCTTTTAAGACCCAACAATTAGATCATCAGTATATGATGATGAAGAGGTTTATCCTTGAGAGTTATGGCCTGATGCAGTAGAAACACCATTAGTAGTATTAACTTCATTAATACTATTAGTGTCTTCTGCAGAGAGAAAGGCTATATTTTGAGAGTTTGAAGATGATCCAGATGAACTTTTGATGTCAGCTTCAAACACTTTGAGGTTTTTGTACAGATGATCTATATCTAAATTATCTATACTAGTTTTGTTCCTCACAATTAAAGCAACATTATTCCATGATGAAGGTAGAGCTCTTAAGAATTTCTGATTTGCATCTTCATTAGAGACAGTTGCACTATGAACTTCTAGTAGGCTGATAAATTTTTGAAACCTATCATATGCTTTATCTAGGCCTTCTGTGTCAGAAACAGAAAAGTTTTCAAATTATTACTTCAAGACATTCTTATGCATCTTCTTAGATTCAACATTACCGCCAAACCTACTCTTGATAGCAGCCCATAGAGTTTTTGCATCCTTTATACCATGGAACCTCAGTTGATATTCATCAGGAATAGCCAAAAGCAAAATACTTTTAGCTTTTCTTTCTCTTTGTCTTTGTAATAGTGCTTGAGCAGTCTTTGGAGGTACTTTAGTTTCAACACCATTTTCATTAGTTGTTACTTGTATAGGATCATCACCATTCAAGATCACTTGCCACAAACTATAATCTGTGTTAGTGAGATATTGCTCCATCCTCATACTCCAAAGGGTATATTCACCCTTCTTGAGGACGGGAAGTTTTATAGTATACACCATTTGAGGAGATTCCACTGGTGTCATCTGTGGTGCAGGTTCTTCACCAGACATCTTGTATTATAGGTAGAGTTCTAGATCTAGTTGAGTTCTTCTTATTCAGAGTTTATCTACAAGCTCTGATACCACTTGTGAGTCCTAATGAATGGATCTTCTTAGCTTGTAAAGGCTTAGTTAACTTGAATAGATTCAAACTAACTATATGAGAAACAATGATTATGAATACTACAAGTTATGCAGAATCTAACTTGTAATACTAAGAAGAACAATGTATACTAAACTTTGAATATATATTGATTGCAAGTATTCTGCCTAGGTTACAAAATAACTAACTATGAAAACTTGATATCACTTGATGTGAAAATTTGATATCTCTAACTATGCCGTAGGGTTCCTTTTATACACTTAAGGAAAACCCTAATGGGCTTACAAAACGCGTTAAGTGATCATGCATATCTATTCCTAATATAACTCATGCATATCACTTTAGCAGTACTAACTATATAACTAACAATACAAACTATATACTGGCAGTACTAACAATGTACTGGCAGTACTAACTATTTATCTACCAGTACTAAGTATACTGGCAGTACTAACTAACTAACAGTACTAAATGTAGAAGCTCTAAATCCCAACATTCTTCGGTATCGGATTTAGATTCAAAATTTTCATCGGCAGTCATTGCTATGAATTCATCGAATTCGGAAAAGATTTCTTCTTCGAGAAGGGTTCCTTCGATGGAATGGAGGATTTTGCTTCCTTCATCTAGAAGAGCATCAAAATATTCTTCTAAGATTTCATCGATAACATCGATACTAAAACATGTATCATCGTTTGAGTTAGAGTGTTTCATCGTGGAATCGATATTAAAGATCATTCATTCAGTCCCAACTCCAAGATTGAGTTGTTTCTGTTTAACTCGAATAACTGCATCAGCAGTGTGAAGAAAAGGTCATCCCAAGATGAGGGGAACTTTACTGTCTTCTTCCTTTTCAAGAATAACAAAATCAGTAGGAAAGGTGAATTTACCAACTTCAACGAGCATATTTTCAGCTATTCCAACATGATATTGGAATGATCTGTCGGCTAATCTTACGCTCATTTTGGCAGGTTTAAGAGTATTGAGAGATAGTTTCACATATAAGGAATATGGCATAAGGTTAATGCTAGCACCAAGATAGGTTAAAGTATTGCAGGAGAAAGTTTTGTTGAAATTACATGGAATAAGGAAACTTCCTGGGTCTCCAAGTTTTGGTGGAACTTTATTTTGGATCATCGCTGAACTTCCATCGCTTAGAAAAGAGGCAGAAATTTGTTCGATTTTATGCTTGTTTCTTATGAGTTCTTTGAGGAATTTGCCATAGTTAAGCATTTTGGCTAAGACGTCGACAAAAGGTACGTTGATTCGAACGGCTCGGATCATGTTGAGAAATTTTTCATATTGGGTCTCCTTTTTTTCTTTTCTAAGGCGTTGAGGATATGGAATTTTTGGTTTGTATGGTTTTGGCAATGATGTTTCTTTGACTGGCTTTGCGGGTTGAGTTTTTGGTTGTGGTGTAGGTTCATCGTCTTCATCATCGCTATCGAAGTTGATAGGGTTTTCGGAATTATTTTGTTGATCATCCGGGTTATCCGTTGGATTATACGATTTACCACTTCTTGTGAATACGGCATTCACATGCTCATTACGAGCTTGCGGTGGTTGGTAAGCTTTAGAGTTGCTACCTCGAGGGTTTGGTTGAGTGTTGCTTGGAAGAGATCCAGAAGGTCGACCAAATTGCTTGTCAGCGAGTCTGTTAAACTTAGTTTCGAGGTTTTGAATGAAAGCTTGATGATTTTTAACTACTGTTTCGAGTTGAGTTTTGAGGTCTATGAATGTTTCTTTGACAAAAGCGTTGGTTGATTGTTGAGACTTCATGAAATCATTGAATTGTTTTTGAAGATCGTAAGGTTTATCATCAGTATTGGATTGGTAGTTGTCTCGATGGTAATCATTTTGTCCGCTTGAATGGCAATTATCGCGATTTGAATCTCGGTCACGGTAATCATTGTAAAAACGAGTCTTACGGAAAGTTTGCATGAATTTAGCTTCTTCTTCACGGGACATAGGCATGTCATCATCGTCAAGATCGGGTATTGGTTATTTAGCTCGAGATTCGAGATCTTTGTACTGAGCATCCATTTTTATGGTCATTGCATCCATTCAGGCCATAATTTTGTCAGTGTCATAATTACTGCTACATTCATCAGCGAAAGCAATGGTTTCCTTAAGAGATGATTTGGTTTTTTTGATTTAAGCCTAATCACGCATAGTAAAACTTTATCTTCGGAGAAAAGCAGATAATCCTGATTTGGTTATTTATTAGAACAATACGCACCACGTGCCGGCATCTTTAGAGCTTCATAAGGATTAATTCGTTAGACCATGATAAAAGATTTTGATTAATATTGCCTTTTTGGACAGAATTATGACCATGGCAGTTTTCCGGAGCCACATTCCCTTTCATACGGAAAGCCAAGCATCGGTTAGAGATTCATTTTCATATTGAGAAAAGGCTCGGATTTCTCTGAGGAGTCAATCGAAAAGAGCTAGGGGGAAAGAACCAGCTAATGAAAGCAGTTCGAAGTTCATCCTACGTTTCAATAGTTCCTTCATTGAGTTCGTCCAGCCATGTTTTTGTTTCTCTAGTGAGTGATAGGGGAAACATCATCAGGCGAACAACTTCATTTTTGGTATCTTTGTATTTAAACATATCCTAGATTCCTAGGAATTCATGAATGTGTTTATGAGGATCGGTTTTGATTCTGCCATCAAATTGGTTTCCTTCTTGATCAGAGTCAATTGGTTACCTTAATATCAAAATTTGTTTGCGGATTCCAGGAATAGTGATAAGATGAACCAGGAGTGGAGCGACAACACGATCATCACCCCACATGGGTTTCATCAACCATTGGATGCATTAAATTTGAAGAAATATCAAACAAGTGAAGAAAGTATTAGATGGTTGAGAATTGGCGGATATACAATTCAGGGTGTTGTGGAAGTGGATTATTTCTTTGATCGTATGGAACTCTTCTATTTCGTCGATGAAGTCTTCGATTCAGAGTACGTTCAGGTTCAGGTAAAGGTTCAACACGTTCAGAATTAGAAGCACGTGTATGCATCCAAAGGAGAAATTTGTTTGGGTCAGTTTGCCAGAAAACTATATGGCAGTTTTGAAAAGAAGGGGAGTTAAAATTAACTTTCCAGAGTTGGACTAAAAGATATAAGCTTAAAAGTCCCCAGCAGCGGCGCCAAAAACTTTTGATGTGTTTCAAAAGCTTTAAATTATAATGACTAAAAATACCAATTTTATTATAGAGAAACACACGGGTAAAAGTATAACCCACGTATGTAGTATAATCTTTTTAGGTAAGACTAGGTCATCCACAGGGATTTGTGTAGTATTTAACTAATCAGAAAAACAGACTTTAACAATTTTGTAAATAACTTTTTACTAGTGATAATAAAGATGACTACTCGGATAGTTGAAAATAATTTATAAGTGTTGGAAAGATTAAGGGACCCTCAAAGATGAACTTTTAACTTATAAAAAGGATCTCTCGTTAGAAAATGTTTATCACAAATTAACTTTAATTACCACAATATTTAAAATTTAGTTAACTATAACCAATATGTGTCCACCTAAAAGTTTAGTTTCTAGTAATATCAAAAGGCTTATTTTTGTTTATCAGTGTTACGAAAGTGTATTTCTCGTCACAACCGTTAAAAAGATAATAGATAATACTTTAAATCTGCATATACATAACGGTCTTTCAACCTATACCCGATATGATTATATAATACTAAGATTGATCAAGCACGCAACTCGCATAAGTAATAGATACAAAAAGATCACAACAACATAAGCTTGAGATTAAAGAGATCATGATCATACCAAACACTTATTCATTATCATAACATCACCGAGTAGTCATGAGAGATTTAGCCTCTCATGGCTAAGGAGTTTATAACATAACTTGATTTAATAACAATCTTCATAATTTCAATAAACTAGTATGATATTCTTCCTCGTTCTTGGTTGTTTGATCTTGATTCTTCAAAGGATATGGTGTTTATACTTGAAGAATGTTTGGAAAAGGGTTTATGAGGGAGATTAGTATGTATGATTTAAGGAATGGATGGATGAAGAGATTATGGAATGATTCGATGATTGAAATGTGTGAAATTCATCCTCCATTTATAGGCTGAGTGAGGGGTGAAAGTGTGGCGCACAAAGGATTTTGTGCGGCGTACTTGGTGATTAAATGTGAGGGAATTAAATGTTTAGTGAAGAAGTTCAGCGCACAAAGGAATTTGTGTGGCGTACTTAGGGTATTATTGCAATAGCATTTAAGTCTTCATTTATTCTTCATTGTCAGATATAAAGTGTGGCGCAAAAAGGAAATTATACGGCGTACTTATGGAGTTAATGTGTTCAATTGACTAAGTCTTTAATTCCATTGACTTAAGAGGAAGTGTGGCACACAAGGGATAAGTGCGATGCACATTTTCACTTTTGGGCTTTATTCTTTATTCTTTATCTTTTCTTGTATATTGTTTTCCTTAGTGTATAAATACTTGATCTTTGTTTTGTTTAAGCTCGGAATATCTTCAAGTGAACCTGCACATATTTCATGCTATTAAGTATCAAATGTCCACGATGTAGTATACATGATATCATAACACAAGCAAGAGATGATGGGTTGGCAACTTAATCTTAGAGAGAGAAAGTGATATTTCTAGAGAGAGAAAGTGCAAGACAAAGTATTATCATAAAATGAACAACCAACCCCTTCCCATGGCTGGAAAGGGGGTTTATATACTTGTGTTTGTGAGCTCTATGGGCTTGGGTATGGGCCTAACACTTGGGTAAAAGACCCGGCCCAATACCGAAAGTTATACGCTTACTTTCTAACTACGAGCTTTGCTATACTAAACAATACACGGGGGTGACCGAGTCTTTTTCATAATCCTAACACTAACTTTTTAGTTAGTACTGTCTAAACTACTTAAAAGCTAATGAGCACAATGTAGACAAAAAAAATAAGCAAATGAAATATTAAACTAAACTCAAAAAGCACTTGAGAATAAAATTAAGCAAGAAATTCAGACAGAAAAGCACAGAATAAGCCAATAAGCAAATGGGCCAAAATACTTGGCCAAACAGCCAAAATGGGCTCTTTTGGGCTTATTTTTAAGCACCAAGAAGGGAGTCCTGAGGTGAATGGCTTATAGGGGTTTAGACTACAGCTTATGGGCTTTCGGAAAAGGCAAGAAACAAAGAAATTGAAAAGCAAATGAACAACGAAAAAGTGCTGAGAAAAGTGCAGTTTGCACCAGGGTAACTTATTGAGCCAAACAGCCTATGATGGGCTATTTGGGGCTTAAAAATAAGCATTCAGAAGGATTTTTCAAGGCTAATGAGTTACAAGGGATTAAAGCTTGACCTAAGGGCTTATTAAATTAGAAATCTAACTGGAGTTTTAAAAGCTTATAAGCCAAGAATTTGGCTTATGAAATAGCCTGACACACTCACAATGCTTGATAAGATTTTCTTTTAAGAACAAAAGGCTAGGTGCAGGCTTCTTTTTTAGCAAGTAAAAACAAGGACAAATTTAAACTAAGCTGAGACAGATTACATATGAAACAAAATGAGCTTATACACAAACATTTAATTCTTAAAAACAAATTTAACTTGGCTAAATCTTGGATTTAAAAGTGGACTTTTTAATATAGTTAAGTGAAACCTAGACAGATAGACATTGAGCTCCAAATGGCAAATGTACTTTTAACTTACTCTTACACTACTGGATTATAACACTAAAAAGGATACACAAATAGGCGCTTTGATCACACCCTTATAAATTAAGCTGGTGTAAGTGGTTATAAAACCACAGATCTTAGTAACTATTACTACTTACCTTGAAAATGATTTTTAAACTTTAGCTACATCGAAAATCAGATTAAAACTACTTAAAATGACTAGTTAAAAGTGACTCATAGACCCCACCTCGTTAACATCTCCATTTTGACCCATTTTGGCTTTGTGCCAAACACCCCTTAAAGTCGTTTTTCACCATTTTTCGACTTCAAATTCGATTTTTAGCCAACCAAATATTAATACCAGATTGTATATAGATCAAAACAAGTATGATAAACGAGTTTTAACACACAACTAAGCAAGATCAAGCAAATTATCAACTATGCAACATATTAGACAATTATGAGATTTTGACTTGAGATTTTAACCAAAATCACTTACAAGAGGTCCAATGATTATGAGAATGAGTTTAAGGACTCAAACCAGTCCTTAAACAACCTATGTGTCTCCCAAGAGACTCTAACCCACGGCCATCCACAATTTTCCGTGCTCCTTTTTGCTTTCTTGGTAATTTTTGGTCTAGTCTCTTAAATAACTAAAAGCTATGAGAAAGCTTAAGCTACGTAAGATTTGTAGCTTATAAGAGAGTATCAAAAGACTTTAATAACTTATACAAACACTTTCAAACTGGAAGGAAATTCGAATTCAAGTAACAAGAGATTTTAGAACATCAAAGACTTAGAAACTTCCATTAATTTTAAAACATATTACAAGATTATAAAAGTGCATAAGGTAAAAACATAAGCTAAAAAACTAGATGCCCCCATGAGCTACAAAGTGGTCCTATTTATAGAATACGAATTGAGCTCTCTTGGTTTCTTTGATCTTTTTATCCTCTTCTGCTGTGTTTCTTTGCTGAGACAGATTGAGAGTGTTTTTGTTGTGTGAGAGGAAAACCCAAAGTCATCTTAGCCATCCAAGATCATTTGCGCTTCTTTAAATCCATGGCAGTCGTTAGATTAGTCTTTGAAAAGTGTGGGATTGCCAACTTGGATGTGGGGTTTAGTGGAGTGGAGGTGAAGGGTTTATCTCTTGTGTAATGGGTGTTGCAGGGTAAAAGGGATGGTGAAGATATGTGAATAGAAATGGGGTTTTGAGCTTGGGCGAGAAAGTTTGTTTATAGGTAACAGGGTAAAGGGTTTGGGGAAGAGGGGAAAGGTTTGGGGGATGTACAAGTTAGGCCCTCCAACTTGTATTGTCTCCTTGCACGTATAGTCCTTGTGGTGTTTAAACTTTTGGGAGAATGGCATAAATGGTCCCTCATGGTTATATACTGTATTGCAAATTCAGTCCTTGGTGGTTTTGATAGTTTTGAGGACTTGTCAACACAAGCCCCTCAACTCATATAGCCATCTTGCACCGCAAGTCCTTGTGGTGATACAACTTTAGGGGTTCCAACCCTTAAAGTTATATTTCACTTAAATTGCATTTCTACCCCCTTGTAGTTTTTATCTTTAATATACAACTTTATGATTTGGCATTTATGGTCCCTCAAGTTTGTATTCTTCTGATTCAGCTTCTCAGAGTTGACTTTGACTTTATCGGGGTTGACTTTTTTGTTGACTTTTTGACTTTGACTGTTTCATCAAGCTCTTTCCGTTCTCATGCTCGATTTTGTCGTTTTGGCTTTATTTTTGTCCTTTTCTTGAATATCCGTTTCCTGCACAATATAAATGCAAAACATACAAATACAATGTATTTTTTGTACGTTTTTAGTCATTTAAGTCCGTTTTTAATGGAAAATGGTATGTGTAGAAAACGTTCCAACTTTCATGAAAACATCCTCGGCGATGCCGGTTGGAGTAGAAATCGTTCGGTCGGCAAGTTCAAGTATCATTCGGGTCTTGGTCAAATCTGGGAGATTTAGCTCTTTCCAAATTGAGAGAGGCATTAGGTTGATGCTTGCACCGAGATCGGCCAAGGCCAAGCATTCATTCATCTCTGGAAAATCACATGGTATAAGAAATCTACCGGGGTCTCCAAGTTTTTCGGGAAACTTTTTGAGGATAACCGCCGAGCAATTCTCATTCACCGGTGTCTTGGTCAACTCAAGTATCTTATCTTTGTTATTGAGGAGTTTTCTAAACATTGGTGCAAATTTGGGCATGTGTATGAGAGCGTCCGCGAAACTTAGCTCGAAATGGAGATTCCGAAAAATCTCCATAAATTTTGAAGCTAGAAGATCGTCTTTTTCACGGAGCTTTTCTTTGTTGGCCCTTGAAGGATAAGGCAATGTTGGTTTAGTCTTTGAAGCAACAACGGGCTCACCAATTTGGTCATTAGTTTGGACCACCGGAGGTTGGATGTTTTCGGTGCTCGGTTGCTCCGTATCCTTTGTCACCTCGGGTTCGTTTTCCATCTCCTTAGGAAGAGAAGAAATCGGAGGAGGAATTTGAGGTCCATTATAGGAAACACCACTTCGGGTGGTGATTGCTTTCACATCACCTTTTGGGTTAGCAATGGTGTTGCTAGGAAGAGAACCCGAGCCCGAAGTAGAAGCGGTATTGTTATTCATGAATTTGGTGAGCAGGTCCGTTATATTGGTCATTTGGTTTTGCATGTTTTGCATCACCGCATCATTAGCTTTTACGTAGCTTTCAAAATCAGCCTTTGACACACCTTGTGTCTGAGGAGCTGGAGCCTGGTAAGACGGAGCTTGGTAAGCTGGTGGTTGATTAACCGGGGGTCGAAAAATTAGGCCATGGTTGTAATTATTCCCCCGATTTTGGTTGTAACGGTTCTGATTATTTCCTTGGTTTTGTTGAACGGGAGGAAAACCGGGAGGTCGAACTTGATTCGCAACCATCGGAGGTCGGTAACCGGTATTTCCTTGGTTGTAGTTAACTGCGGCGGCTTGTGACACGTACTCTTGAATATTGTCCAAACATAACGTTGCCCATGTCGGTGCGGGACAATTTCGGTGAGAATGAGCACCACCGCAAGTTACACAACTTTCCTCGACCGCTTTTACGGTAACGGGAGCTTGGGATTGGTTTTTCTTATCAAGAAGCAATGCTTTCACCATATCTTTAAGTTCAGCAACATCGGGTGAAACACCGGGGGTAGAAGAGCTCGTACTCACTTTTGCAACAATGGCCTTGCTTCGTGATTGACGAACTTTGGACTTGCTCTCGATGATTTTTAGGCATTCTCGAGGCATTTTATCCAGAAAGTTACCACCCGCGGCGGAGTTCAATGAATCTTGATCATTCGAGTTCAAGGCATTATAGAATGTATCGAGTTGATGCAATTCCGAAAACCCATGATGCGGGCATGCCCGAAGAAGATCATTGAATCGGTCCCATGCTTCATAAAACGATTCGTCAAATCTTTGTTGAAACCTTGTGATTTCATTACGAAGATTTGTCGTCTTGGAGGGAGGAAAAAATTGGTTGATGAATTTCGAAACAAGATCATCCCAAGTTAAAATCGATCGAGGGGGTTCTTTTTCAAGCCAAATCCGGGGTAGCCCTCTCGCGGACAAATGGAAAAGCATAAGTTTAACCGACGTACTCGGGACGTTTGGGAACTTCATCGTAGAAGTGATCTTGTTGAAATATCGAATGTGAGCATGCGGGTCCTCCTTGTCATGTCCAAAAAATTGTTTATTTTGAACAAGAGTAAGCAAACTATGCTTGAGCTCAAAATTGTCCGCGGTGATTGCGGGAACAACGATTGCATCCTCGTAACCCTCGGTGGGTGCTTGGAGCATTTCTGTCATAGTACGATTATCGGCCATCGTAACTACGGGAGGATTGGGAGGTTCTTGATTATTATTAGGTTTCTCAAGATCAAATGGTTCAACAAAAGTCGGTGTGACTTGTTGTTGTCGACGTCTACGGGATTGAGAACGAGTGCGCATGCACTAAATGAAGAAAATTTATACTAATTTTTTTTTTGGTTTTTCAATAATCTATTCACAATTTATTTTAACGACACCAAATAGGAACAAACTTCAAAAACCAAATAATCGACTTACTTCATGGTAGCTCTTAAAAAGATAAACGCACAGGTGAGCGGAGGAGAAGGAAAGCACGGTACTTTTAAGAACCTTTCTCCTTTAGGGTCGTAGTTCCTCGGAACAACCCGCCTTATACCCACTTTATAGCTTGTTTAACTTTTCAAGGTGAGCCGTACCTCGTAAGTGACACAAATGGCAAGTTTTTGAATCTTTTGTTTGGAACTTATTATGATAATAACCTTCAAGGAAAGTATTATATGTTGGTGCGCTTTAAACCAACTTGTGAATTTATTTATTAATATTCTTTTTATGGACTAATTTTTTTTTATCTTTTTGATTTTCTTTTGTTTTTATATGATAATTATACTAAATAAAAGAAAATAAAAATATTTTTTAGTATTTTTTAAAGTTTATAAAAATAAAGAAATATTCACAAATTCAAAACAAAATGTCAAACGTTACGATAGATCATTTTCAATCCTCCCGGCAGCGGCGCCAAAAAAATTGATTCGTATTATCTTATATATATATATATATTATAATCATATATATATTATATATCAATATATATATATATATATATATATATATATATATATATAATATATATATATATAATATATAATAAAAAATTATATAATTAGTAATTATATATATAATAACACAAGGCAAATCCCCACCAATTTCCCTTGACCAAGGCAAAGAGTTAAAATTCATGAAGAGAATCAATATATATATATATCCGGAAGTTTGATTTCCCGGGTCGTTAAGTCCCAACGAGGCGTGCAATTGAAAGTCGAATGACGAGTTGATAATTGATGTTTGAATGGAACGAGGTTATGATTGGTTTTTCTATTACTACAAACAAGGATGCAAAAACGATTAAGAAAAACCTAAGAACGATAACAAGAAAGTTATTTAAACCTAAAAAACGAGAACGGAACCTTAAAAACGCGAGCTAAAAACCTAAATTTTCAAATTTTAATCCTAAAATTAATTTTTTTACTTTTAATATGCTCTAAATGACTAAAAAGAAAAAAAATAGATTAAAAACGGAGGCATTTAAGGCTAAAAACGCGAAGAAACGAGAACAGGATTCCCGTTCTTTAAAAAATCAAATTTTGCAATTTAAGCCCTACAAATGCAATTCTATTTTTCTTAGAAAATATTTACAAAAACAAAAAATTTTAAAAAAAAAAAAAAAGGAGAGATTATATTTATTTTATAAGACTATTATTTAATTTATTATGAAAAATTTATAAGTTTTTAATCTAAATAAATTATAAAAAATACTAAACGTTAATATAAAAATCTGAAAAAATTAAAAAAATTAGCTAAGGTTATGACGGTTCATTGAAAAATAAGAATGGTACACCAGCTTATTGCAATAAACTGTAAAAAACCAAACAGGCTTATGGATTGTTGGGCTGAAAACATGGTTAAATATTTAACCACTTGGGTCCTTAACGAAAAAGACCCAAGGGCGCAACGGTAGTGTGTGTTGGTTAAAAGGTTGAGGGTGTTGAGGTCTCAGGTTCGAGCCATGCTCACCTGAGACTTCCACCTTCCCTTTTTTTTATTTTTTTTTCAAAAATTTTCTTTTAGGACTTGTTAAACACACAAAAATAAGCACTTTTAAAACTTGGACTTTTTTATGAAACTTAATAAATAAGCTGAAAAAGCACAAATAAGACAGACAGGTGGGCTTTATAAGCTAAATGGCCTTTTCTTTTGGCTTTTTGGCACAATGAGCAAAGGAAAAGGGTGAATAAGCAAACAGAGGTCAAAAGGCAGGCACAATAAGCAACTATGAACAGATATAAGCAAAATAAAAACAACAATTTAAGCCAGAATAAGCTAAAAATCTCAGCAGTACTAACTTTTTAGTTAGTACTGTCTAAACTATTTAAAAGCTAATGAGCACAATGTAGACAAAAAAATAAGCAAATGAAATACTAAATTAAACTCAAAAAGCACTTAAGAATAAAATTAAGCAAGAAATTCAGACAGAAAAGCACAGAATAAGCCAATAAGCAAATGGGCCAAAATACTTGGCCAAACAGCCAAAATACTTGGCCAAACAGCCAAAATGGGCTCTTTTTGGCTTATTTTTAAGCACCAAGAAGGGAGTCCTAAGGTTAATGGCTTATAGGGGTTTAGACTACAGCTTATGGGCTTTCTGAAAAGGCAAGAAACAAAGAAATTGAAAAGCAAATGCACAACCAAAAAGTGCTGAGAAAAGTGCAGTTTGCACCAGGGTAACTTATTGAGCCAAACAGCCTATGATGGGCTATTTGGGGCTTAAAAATAAGCACTCAGAATGATTTTTAAAGGCTAATGAGTTACAAGGGATTAAAGCTTGACCTATGGGCTTATTAAATCAGAAATCTAACTGGAGTTTTAAAAGCTTATAAGCCAAGAATTTGGCTTATGAAATAGCCTGACACACTCAACATGCTGAGTATGATTTTCTTTTAAGGACAAAAGGCTAGGTGCAGGCTTCTTTTTCAGTAAGTAAAAACAAGGACAAATTTAAACTAAGCTGAGACAGATTACATATGAAACAAAATGAGCTTATACACAAACATTTAATTCTTAAAAACAAATTTAACTTGGCTAAATCTTGGATTTAAAAGTGGACTTTTTAATATAGTTAAGTAAAACATAGACGGATAGACAGTGAACTCCAAATGGCAAATGTACTTTTAACTTACTCTTACACTACTGGATTATAACACTAAAAAGGATACACAAACAACACAAATAGGCACTTTGATCACACCCTTATAAATTAAGCTGGTGTAAGTGGTTATAAAACCACAGATCTTAGTAACTATTACTACTTACCTTGAAAATGATTTTTAAACTTTAACTACTTCGAAACTCAGATTAAAACTACTTAAAATGACTAGTTAAAAGTGAGTCATAGACCCCACCCCATTAACATCTCCATTTTGACCCATTTTGGCTTTGTGCCAAACACCCCTTAAAGTCGTTTTTCACCATTTTTCAACTTCAAATTCGATTTTTAGCCAACCAAATATTAATACCAGATTATATATAGATCAAAACAAGTATGATAAACGAGTTTTAACACACAACTAAGCAAGATCAAGCAAATTATCAACTATGCGACATATTAGACAGTTATGAGATTTTGACTTGAGATTTTAACCAAAATCAATTACAAGAGGTCCAATGATTATGAGAATGAGTTTAAGGACTCAAACCTGTCCTTAAATAACCTATGTGTCTCCCAAGAGACTCTAATCCACGGCCATCCACAATTTGCCGTGCTCCTTTTTGCTTTCTTGGTAATTTTTGGTCTAGTCTCTTAAATAACTAAAAGCTTAAGCTACTTAAGATTTGCAGCTTATAAGAGAGTATCAAAAGATGTTAATAACTTATACAAACACTTTAAAACTGAAAGGAAATTCGAATTCAAGTAACAAGAGATTTTAGAACATCAAAGACTTAGAAACTTCCATTAATTTTAAAAACATCTAACAAATTATAGAAGTGCATAAGGTAAAAAAAAAAAAAAAAATAAAAAAAAATAAATAAAAAATTGGGGTTATCCTACGTTTGATTTAAGTTTGTCTTATTGTGAATATATCATCTTAAAAAAAACACAAAAATATTTTTCTTTTCTTTTTACTAGTACATATCATATAAATCTAAAAAAAAATCAAAAAGATAAAAACATTGTCCATAAACAAGAAATAAAAACTTAAATTGAGGTAAAAATTACCAAAATATATATTCTCAATGAGGTATTATCATAATTTCCAGGTGGAACTAGTAGTTCCCACTCGAACAAAAATTTAAAAGACTTACCATTTGTATCACTTACGAGGTAACGCTCACTCGATTCCGTTAACAAACTATACGGTGGGTATAAGGAGGGTTGATCCAAGGAACTACGACCCGAAAAGGAGATATAAGCTTCGCGCTACACTCTCCTCCGCTCGCTTGTGGCTTTTTCGAATTGGGAGCTAACCGTGAAGTATTTAGGACTATTTGTCAAGTCGTCTAGTTTAGTTCTTGTCCGTTTATCATAAAAATTGAAAAATCAAAAAAATTAAAAACTCCAAAAATGAAAAAACAATCTTCTTTTTCTTCTATTCCGTTTAATTCTTTTTTTTAACCCTCTAATGTTTTAATTCTAATGTCGTCAATCGTGTGTCATGATTGTGGAAGTCTGTGGGTAAATTTTCGCTGCCCACATTGTACTTGTGCGAGGTGTGGGTTACATCTCAATGATGAATTTTGTTCGTTTTGCAATTCTGGAACATTCGTTCATATTCTGCCTTCTACAATGATCCGCACAATTTTTCTCTGACACACCCTACCAAAAACCAGCCCCAGCACGAGACGTATACTTGTGAGTTATGTGGAAACGATGCTCATTTTGGTTACGATTGCCAATCACAGGTTCCGTTTGTTTACAATCAGGACCCACGTTACAATCAAGACTTTAATTTTCCACAAAATTCATCCAACTGCGGGGGTCCTCACGAGACTTTTCAATGCCAACCGATAAATTCCGGTTTTGACCAAATTGAACCCCCGCAGTTTCCCGTCATTCATCAACCTCCTCATGAATCGAGCATGGAAGCTTTGCAAGCCCGAGAAGACCTTATGAAATCAATAGAAAGCTTTCTAAAGAAGTTTAATCGTATTTCTTTTCAGAAAACACCAAAGGTTTTAATGCAAGCGTGGGATAATTTTTTTAAAATTAAGCATGCTCAATCCGAGGAGGCACAAGAATTGCTTAGCAAACTTCTTCAAGATTTGCAAAGGTATAAAAACGACGAGTTGGCAGAATTTATTAATCATCCAAGTTGGAATTTGCCTACCTCGTCTTATGATGATGATGACGATGAGTATTCTTTTGCACAAAAATATCTCATGACATGTTCTACCGCAGTCACACCCGACTCACCTGTCACAGACTCTCTCATAATGGGGGACGAGCATCTTGACATTATTCCAAGAATACGGAATCGGGAACCGAATCATAAAGTCTAGTGTCGAGGACCTTGTCCCAACCCAATTGGATTCTATAGGAGTATATCCGACTGTGATGTGATATGCCCCTTGTGTGAATGATTCCATCACTTTCCTCGAACCCTCTTTTTGAACTCGCTAAAGAAGATCCACCAATAGTGATGACGAGTCATTTTCTAAAAAGGACACTTCAATGAAAAATTTCAAAATTTTCTCTAATCTTTTTTTTGATCTTGATGATGAAATCGTCTCCACTAAGGTAGATCAAATTGATGATGAGGTGTTTGATAGCATCAATTCAATTCCACCGGAAATGATCCTTTGATGCCGAATATCCGATCTTTTAGAAATCTATGCAAAATCGGAGACATTTCAATTGATTCATACTCCAAAAGATCGACTTCTCTCACCGATAGTTCGCCGGTGACTCACCCTCCTCGATTCAATTCCGCCGGATTGATAAAGCGATGTTTTGATCCGGAGGAAAAAATTTGGTTTGTTGAATGGATGTTATAATGACAATTCATCTCCTCGCCCTCAACGGAAGAACTTCAATAATATCTATGAGTCTCTCTCCCTCCATGTCCATATCCTCGTTGAGATAGTAACTCTCCTCTTAGTGGAAGCTGATCGACAATTTCTTTAGCTTCCTGATGAATCATTACCACCATGAGGGTATTTTGAGAGTGAAGATTTCGACTTACCGAAATATGACGATAATTCTACTTCAACTAGCCCGAGATTCGAATCATTTTCATGTATGATTAGTCCCGATTTGGGAGATTCAACCATTGATGCGGTGGAAGACATCCCCCGTTCATGTGCCTAATAATTTCCAAAGGAGAAATCCTCCGTCTCAATCACATCGAGGACTTGTAAAGCTTCCAACTTTTCATCCATAAAAAGCTCGATGTTGATTCCTGCTGACAACATTCCTATCTTGGGTGTTCGTCAAGTCCACTTTTATCCTCCTTGACAAAGCTCTAGTATGGGGGATAAGGTCAAGCTCAGCGACCAGAAAAACAAGCGCTTCGTGGGAGGCACCCCATGCTTATCCGTAGTTGTAATTGTATGAATAAGTGTTGTTTGTTGTGTGAGATAGCTTGTCTTTCTATGCACCCGTGTTTCCGTGGATGTTGTTGTTTATATGTCCAGGATTGCCCGGATTGTGAAGGCCTCGTATTCTCAGGTTTTGTCTATTCGATCACAGTTCGAGCTTCAAATCCTCAGCTTCAATTTGGGAATCCAATATCCTAATCTAATCGATAATAACGTTTATATCATTTGGCATACTCATAAACGGCCTTATGAGTGATAACGTAGACCCTTCAAAACTTCGAGGACGATGTTTAGTACTAAGTTTGGGGGGAGGGTATCTTCGATTTTGATTGTTGCCTGCACATTGTTTACCACGTAATCCCGTAATTTCAACCAAATTTTTGCAAAAATAACAAAAAAATGAAAAAATTTAAAAAATTTTCAAAAATAAAAATAAGTGTTTTGGTCACAGTTTTTGACTTTCTTTTGGTAAATGAGAATAATTTTTGACTCGATCGATGCGTATTTGCCCTAGCTAGTTCCTTCAGGTCCGAGCATCACGAATTCTATTGCTGTAGAATTTTAAAAAAGGTGAAAACAAGAAATGATAGAGTTAAATATAATTTATGTGTTAAGCAAGAATTCGTCTCAAAACTTATATGAATAACTTGTGTACTTTCACCAAAAGCTCTAATCCACCTAATCATACGTGCTTGTTCAACTAAGTCCAATCGATGTTTTTCCTGAAAAATCTTCAGATTTGTCACTTGAATCTTTAAAAGCAAGTTTTGAAAGATAAAATGCAAAGAAGCATAATGAGATGAATGCAAAATGCACGAATTAGTGTAATTATGCCAATGAAGCATACATTTGCTCATATGGAGCCGTAAAAATGTTGTCGTGATATCCACTCCGCAAACCACTGAGGTGGGGTTTCAAACTAAGACTCTTTACTTCTAGGGATTTGTGTGTTTGTGATATCTCACTGGAAGAAAGGTCTAGGTGAGGGTTCAAACTAAGACACCGATCCTTAGCCATATTAGGAAGAAGGTGTTGATGTGATTTCCCACTACGCTAGCAACGGGGTGGGTTTTCAAACTAAGAACACCGGTCATTGGTTGTGATATCCTACTAGGGAGCGAGGCCCTAAGTAGGTAGTTCAAACTAAGTCAACGCAAATTCCTAGCTTTAAGAATTATGAAAAGATAAATATATCAAAAAGTTCTATGGTTTTAAAATCAAGTTACAAGTACCTAATAATTGTTGCTTTGAGTCGTGATTCATCTTGAATTATGACTATGAAAATAAGTTGATCTATGGTTGAGTTAAAACGAGCACACACATTCAAATCATATATCCATGTTGGGAGTAAAAAGTTCACAAGTCATAAGTATGAGGGCTTAACATCTAAACTTATATCGACAATGATCTTGTTTAATTGCTTAGCTTGGGACTCTGTGAAAAAAATCGGGTACGATGAAAATTAACCGTCAGGACGTCCGTAGGAATATTCTATTCCTACAACGATTCCTCATTCTAAGACCCATTTTGATAAATAAAGGAAAGACAAACATATAAAAAAAAAAAATAATATCGAGTAAGTATGTGTAAATATAAAAAATTGGTGAAGCCGGGACTTGTTCGAGGCTATTGATTCCTTTTATTCCCTTTGATAACGCTTGTCTACTTTTTCCAAGTTATTAGTCGTGGGAATTTGAGATTTTTGGGTTTCTTCTCGAGTGTTTTACCTTCATAGCATTGCATTGGGACACCAACACTCTTTGTTGGGGGATTTGGCCAAAAATTGATTCTTGCAATACGAGTAATATATAAAATACTAGGCAAATCAAACTCTTCACCCTTGACCAAAGGTAAAAAGTCAGACCTACCTAGAAATAAAATATAAATGAGAATCAATGATAAAAAGATTCCGGAATTATATCCCTGTCGTATGACCCACCGAGGCTGCAATTGAAAGTTGATCTTGGTTTGATTTAGATTAGTGAGAATGATTTTGATTGATTATAAGTCCTAACAACTACGGGAAGCAAAATTAGTTATAAGGAAACCCTAAATTACAATCTAATAGAACAAAACCTAAAACGGGCATGGAAAATGAGGGGAAAAAAAAAAAAATTTAACCCTATCAGCAGAAACGATGCACTATCAGCAGAAACGACAGCACTATCAGCAGAAACGAGGCTCCAAAACTGCTGATTTTAAAAAATCGTTTTTAGCCAAAACTCAAAACACGAAAGTTGTCCGGGACATGTTTTTAAAAACATTAAAAAAAGGCACCTATAAAATAAGCACTCAATAAGCCCCAAAAAGCCAAATAAGCTGCTGATTGCAGAAAGTAGTAGAAACGAGGCTCCAAAACTGCTGAATTTAAAAAAATCGTTTTTAGCCAAAACTCAAAACACGAAAGTTGTCCGGGACATGTTTTTAAGCAACTTTAATAAAGACACTTTATAAAAATAAGCATTCAATAAGCCCCAAAAAGCCAAATAAGCTGCTGATTGCAGAAAGTTAAGGTGTTTGGACTTACATTTTAGATAAATAATCTTTAACAAAGCCTCTCAAAAATTAAACCAAAATGAAAAAGGAAAGATGTTTTGGAAATCTTATAACTTGCTTAATCTGATTCCAAAAAGCCTTTCAACCAAAAACAACTTAACTCAACTCAACACAATTGCATCAAAAATATAGTAAACGACTAACTTTTCTAAAAAAAGCCAAAATGCAAATAAGCTAAAATCCTAAATAAGCCAATTGAAATGTGCTTTATGGAAATAATCTCACTAATGAGTCCTTATAAGCCACCTAGTCACTTTTTAAAAATAAGCCATTGGATAACCAATAAGCACAATTGACTATACTACTATTTTTTGGAATTTACTGAAAATAAGCACATTTTGAGCTTAAAACTGAGCAAGCAATTGATTTCTTATTATGAAATAAGCTAAAAACCAGATTGAGATTTAAGCTCATTAACAATAATTAAGACTCAAAAGATATTTCGAAACATCTAAATAACCAGAAGACTTATAAAAATCCTAATTATCCCTATTAACTCTTAATGCAATTACAGAATTTAAACATTTAAAACACATTTGCACATTACAACAACACTTACCCAATGCATATAAACACTTAAAATTAATATGCAAACAAAGCTTAATATCTACTTTAAGCTAAAACTAAAAAATAAGCACTTCTACTTAAGCAAAATTCAACAGGAATAAACAATAATAAGCAATGCTACAGTAACCTTAAAGAAAGTGCAGAATTAAATAAGAGACTTACAAATTGAACTAGCAGTTCTGCAATAGATAAGTAAAGTAAGAAAAAGAGAGACTTACTACACCCTTGCTCAAAACAGGGTCAAACAATGAATCTACAAGCTCTAGCTTGTATAAAACAAGCTAGTGAGAGTCCATAAGCCCATCCAGAACTGGCTTATCATCCATAACATAAGCTGTGGTATATGTGAGAGTGATTTTTGTAATTTTCTCTTAACTACTTAACTTTTTAAACTTACTTAATTAGAGCAGCTTATAAACAAGCTGTGTTGAGAGCTTTTTAAACACAAAACAACACAATGAAGAAACTTAACACTTGAAATGGTAAATTGACTTGAAAACTCAAACTTGCATTAAAACTTGAAAATGTTACAAAGCTGAAAGTAAAAGCTGTAAATGACTTAAAAACTAAAATTATTTAAAAACTACTGATTACTAAAAAAAACTAAAAACTAGATGCTTCAAAGGCTTACAAAAAGCTCTATTTATAGCCGAAGTATTGGACTTCCATCTTGTGCTTCTTTGGAGAGATAAAACCAAGTGTGCTAGTTGTGTGAGGAGAGACTAAAGCAAATCCCAGCCTTTGAATTCTTTTGAGCTTCTTTGGAAACAATCTCAGCCATCGAAGTGCTTTGGGAATGGAGAGGGATTGCCAACATGGACTTTATAAAGCTGGGGGGTAGTAGTAGGGTGTTGAGTGATTTTTTGCAGAGAAGTATGGGAGCAAAAACAGGGTGCTGGCTGGTTTTGGTATTGGCGGGAAAGCTGGGGAAAGGGTTTATACAAGTTGGGTTGTGACAGAGAGAGGTTGAAGATGATTAAAGGAATGTTTGGTTTGTGTACAAGAAAGGCCCCTCCATATCTTTCCTCTTGTCATTCTCTTTTTCCCATTTTCTTTCTTTCATAAATGAAGTTTCCCAATTGGCATAATCAGCCCCTGCGGTTTATATGATAATATAACTTAGGGGTTTGGCATTTTTGACCCCTCAAGTTATATTTTTCTTTGCTTTTTCTTCTCGGAGTAGACTTTACTTTGATTTGGCTTCGTCTCCACACACTTTTCCATCCCGTGTCCTGTTTTGTCTCTTTTTGATTGGTTTTTCGTCCTTTTGTGAGATATCCGTTCCTGCACAACACAAATGCAAAACATACAAATATTTGGCAGTTTTTGTCTGTTTTTGGTCATTTAAGCTCGTTTTTAGAGGTAAAAGATATGTGTAATTAAGCACATATCAAATCCCCCAAACTAAGGTATTGTGTGTCCTCACGCAATGTTATGAAGTAAACATGTAAGCCCCGTTTTCACCATTTTCTGAATTTACACTAACTACAACTAATATTTTTGGATTTTCTCATTTTTTAACAAGTTTGACTTTCTTTATTTATTAATACTGGGATCATAGAATGAGAAGCGCCCGTAGAGTGATCTACGGATGTCCTGACGGATAAATTCATCGTCCTCGATTTTTCACAAGTTCCAAGCTAAGCAATTAAACAAGATCATTGTCGATATAAGTTTATATGTTAAGCCCTCATACTTATGACTTGTGAATTTTCAACTCCCAACATGGATATACGATTGAATGTGTGTACTCATTTTAATTTAACCATAGACCAACTTATTTTCATAGTCATAATTCAAAATGAATCATGACTCAAAGCAACAACTTATTAAGACTTCGTAACTTGATTTCGAGATTTAAACTTTAGAACTTTTTGCAACATTTTCAACATCATAATCATAAGTTCTTAAAGCTAGGAATGCGTTGCTTAGTTTGAACCCCTACCTCGTGGTTAACGGAGAGGATATCACATCCAAACGACGGTGGTATTTGTTTGAAAAACACCCCGTTGCTAGCGTAGTGCCGAAAATCACATCAACACCTTCTTCCTAATATGGCTAAGGATTTGTGTCTTAGTTTGAACCCTCACCTAGACCTTTCTTCCAAGTGAGATATCACGAACACACCAAATCCATAGAAGCAAAGACGTTTTGTATTGATAGCCCCCACCTCGTGCTAGCGGAGTGGATATCTCGGACACATCTTTAAACTTGTTCCATAATATCAACTGCATGCTTCATTGGCAAAATTTCAATCATTCATGCATTTTTTGCATTCACGTTTCATTCATTGCTTCTTTGGCATTTATCTTTTACAATCACTATAAAATCTCGTTTTTGGAAAACTCAAGTTAAAATTTGAAGCTTTCTGAAACATCGATTGAACTTAGATTGTAATTAAATTGAGTACGTTTGATTAGGTGGATTTATGAAATTCACGGGAGAGAAAACCCAACAAGCTTACTTGTAAAAGTTTTTAGAAGAATCTTGCTTAGCACATAAACTTTTATTAACTCTTAATTCTCGTTCTTCCTTTATTAAAAATTCAAAGCAATAGAATTCGTGATAATGCTTGGCCTAAAGGGAACTAGCTTAGGGCTCAACACGCCCGATCAAGTCAAAAATTATTCTTATTTACCCAAAAGAAAAGCAAAATTGTGACAAAATACTTTATTATTTTTGAAAATTTTTCAATTTTTTTCTTTTTTTATGAGTCTTTTGGTGGTAATAAACGGGTTTACTCGGTAACAATGCTGCAGGCAACAATCAAATCGAAGATACCCCCAAACTAGTACTAAACATCGCTCCTCGATGTTTTGAAGGGTTATTTTTTTTTCATTAATTTTCCTAAGGCCATTTATGAGGTTTATGCCAAAAGATAAACGTTAGTCGATAAGATTAGGATTCGATTTCCCAAATGAAGCTTGAAGATGTTGAAAAACTCTTGATGAATGACTAAAACTGAGAGTCTTCACAATCCGGGCAATCCTGGACAACAAAATAAACAACAACATGGAAACAGGGTAATGGAAAAGACAAGCAATCTTACACACACAACAAAACTTATTTTAATACGGATAAACATGGGGTGCCTCCCACGAAGCGCTTGTTTAGGGTCACGATGCTTGACCCATCACAAGGATTTATTGATCCTTGGGGAAAGAAGTGGAAATTAAAATCATCATCGGACTTTTATTCAAGTGACTACGATAAGTATTGAATTTCATGAAAGTTCCACTCCGATGAGATACATCCGGCTTAGAAGAATGATACTTTTGAAATGCCGGGATCAAATATGGTGTCTTCATCCCCACAGGAGAGAAGAGAAGGCGGAATAACGGGAATGAAAAGAAATGGGAGAAAGATCCATACAACATAAGCGAAAATGGATTCACTAGAAGGTATGAAATCTTGCTCCAGGATGGGATGGGTGGGTAAAACATTAGGCACATCTACGGGGATGTCTTCCACCACATCAATGGTTGAATTTCCCGAATTGGGATAATCAACATAAAACGATTCGAACTCGGGAAGGAATTGAAGTATCAGTCTTCTACGGAGTCGTCATCATCACTCTCAATTTCTGGTGGTTTTGATCGTCATCAGCAAGAATCAAGTCAAATCTCCCTCCATAAGGAGAATCTTATCCGCAACGGGGATATGAGATGGAGGGAGAGATTCGATATCATTAAAATTGGCTTGAAGGGCTTCCGGAGGTCGAGGAGAAGAGTTATCGTAGAGCAAACTTTCCAAAAACAGAATATCACCTCCGGGGGTCAAATTCACTTCCCTCTATTTCTGGTGATAATGGATTTAGGAAGGAATGAGTTCACCGGCGAACTCATTTGGAAGAGAATCGATCGTAGGAGATGAATCAATCGTAATGTCTGATGTAGCACGTCTTCTACAAGATCAGATTCAGCCATCAAAAAGATTCAATTCCGGTGGTATGAATGGATGCCTTCCAGCTCTCATCATTAATTTGATCTACCTGAGTCGAAGCATTTTTGCATCAAGATCAAAGGAGGATTAGAGAAAATGATATAAATTTTCTTTTGGATTGTCCCTCTCGGAAAATGACCTGTCATTAAGGGTAAAATCTTCATCGATATCGAAGAGAGGGTTGGAGAAACGTAAACATCATGATCTATTGAGAATCATCTTTATGGAGGTAAATCAAACTCATCGTCGGAAAAATCCTCGAACTCAATTGGGGTTGGGACTAGGTTCTCGGACACTAGACTTATGAATTCGTCCGATTCGTTGACGGATATAGTGTCAGATGCTCGTCCCCCAAACTTAGAGAGTAACGGGCTCTTTGGTTGGTGATTCGGGTGTGATTGCAATGGTATAGTCCTCGTCATCATCATTATCACAGTAGACGAGAGGGCGATTCCAAGCCGGAGTATTGATGTACTCAGATAGCTCGTCACTTATGATTTTCACATCTTGAACAAGTTTGCTAAGCAATTCTTGCCACTTCCACGGTATTGAGGTGCTTAACTTCAAAAAAGTTGTCCCAAGATTGCAATAGAAACCTTAGGGTTTTCCCAAAAGAGATACGATTAAACTTTTTGAGATAGTTTCATTCGATTTCATTAGGTCCTCTTGGGGCTTGCAAAGCTTCTATTGCTCATTGGTTGAAGAGAGGTTGATGATTGACGGAAAAATTGCGGGGTTTGAAGTTGTAAAAACCGAAAGATGATAGTTTTGACTCATCGGTTTGACATTAATAGTCGCTGAGGAACCACTAAAATTTTCTCAGCAAAGTTTTTGCTGTTGGAAGATTATGCAAATCTTGGGGGGAATTGAAATCTAGGCTGTAATCCGGCTCTTGATAGATCAAAACTGCTTTGAGGTGTTACAACCAATGACCAATATTGAATATCTTTCCAGCAAAATTCAACACAAGATTTGCTCAGAGTGTGTGGGGTGGTGAGTGAAACTTGGAGATTGATCAAAAGAGTTAAGGAGTTTGTATTAAATCGATTTGAGTTCCATTCCATTAGTACAACTAAGTCAAAACTACATCAATGAGACGACAACAGCAATGTTGGCAAGTGCACGAATAAACAATAAGTGTTATCCGTCGGTTGTCCACACCCTACACTATTCAAAATCAAGAGATAAGACTCTCCATCAGATTAAAACAAATAAAGGGACATAGCGAAAGAATTAAACGGTTAAGAGGAAAAAGAAGATTATTTTTTTGTTTTTCGGATTTATTAACAACATAATTCACAATTGGACAAAATCAGATAAGAGAACTTAAGCCAAATAATCGATCTTACTTCACGGTAGCTCTCAGAATGAAAAACGCACAGGTGAGCGGAGGAGTAGGAATAGCGCGAAGCTTATTTCTCCTTTCGGGTCGTAGTTCCTAAGGTTCAACCTCTTTATACCCACTTTATAGTTTGTCAATCAGAATGAGGTGAGCCGTATATCGTAAGTGACACAGAAGGCAAGTTTTAAATCTTTGGTTCGAGTTGGGAACCAACAAGTTCACCGGAAGTTATTATGATAATACCTCAATTGAGAGTATTATATTTTGGTATTTTTACCAATTTATGAATTTTAATTTTTATGGACAGATTTTTTTTTTTTTTTTTTTTTTTTTTTTTTTTGTAGAAGAAAAATATTCACAGATATAAACAAAAGTTGTCAAACGTAACGATAGTCTTTTTCAACCTCCCCGGCAGCGGCGCCAAAAATTGATCACGCGCGAGCTCACCCCTTAAAACCTATCTATGTATGACATAAATACACCAAGGGACGAAATCACGCGAGATCAAGAAAACCGGAAGCAGTATAGAGCGTCTCCGGGTCGTTATGTCCCAACGAGGCTGAAATGGAAAATCGCAAGACGATTGATGATTGGTGCTTGATTTCTAAAGGAATGATATTGGCACTAACTGATATAAAGAAGCAAATGCACATTAATATAGCAAAGAGATTAAGCCTAGGTCATGAATAAAAGCTAGGAATGGCAAAAACACTTAAAACTTTTACACTAAGGCACAAATAAGCTCCAATTAGCTTAAGACAGACAAATAAGCTAATCTAAATCTAAATAAGCAAATTAAGCATGAAATTTAAGCTAAATTAACAAGAGTAACACAACAGTACTAACAACAGTACTACCAGTATTAACTACCAGTATTAACTTAAAGTTAGTACTGCTAGTTAAAAGTTAGTACTGCTAGTGTTAGTTAGTACTGCTACCTTTGAAATCCAAGAAATTGAACTAGCAGTACTAACTTGGAGTTAGTACTGGTAGTGTTAAGTTAATGCTGTTCCAAAAGTGAACTAGCAGTATTAACTTAGAGAAGTTTGTACTGCTAGTGTGAAGTAGTTCTGTCTAAAAATGAACTGCAAGTAATAACTGGAGTTAGTACTACTTGTTCAAAATACTAGCATTTAACTTTTCCAAAATATCATTTTTTTGGCAAAATTATTAAAAAGATTATCAAAATGATCAAAGTTAAAAACATTTATAAGCATTTTCAATCCATAATAAGCACTCAAATAAGCATGAATTTGTCTAGCGTATAAACTTTAAACTAACAGTGTCAACAAATGATCTTGCCGTTCTGAAATAGATAAGCAAGCCAAGTAAAAAGAGAGGAAATTCCTACAACCTTGCTCAAAAACAGGGTCTAAAAACAAATTACAAAGCTCTTGCTGGATTATTATATACAAGCTAGTGACTAGTCCATAAGCCATCATAAATGGCTTATCATCCAATATGTAAGCTGTGGTGATGTTTGAGAGTGATATTTGTTATTTTCTCTTTTACTACTTAACTTTTTTGTTTTACTTAATGAAAAACAGTTTTAAGTAAGCTGTGGTGAGAGCATTTTTTGAACACAAAACAACAAGTTTAAGAAAATTAACAATTGTATTGTAAATTGGACTTAAAAAACTTCAAACTGGCATTAAATTTAGAAATGTTACAAAAGCTGAGAAGAAAAAGCTTTTTATAATTAAATCCCAAGCCGATGTTTATAAAAATTAAGTATATACTTGTTATTCTCCTGGTTTACATATGCTTCTATAATATATAGCAAAGTTATTGGGACTCCATCTTGTGCTTCTTTAGAGAGATATAACCAAGTGTGTAGTTGTGTGTGGAGAGTCTAGAGCAAATCCCAGCCTTTGAATTCTTTGAGCTTCTTTGAAAAACGTATCTAGCCATCGAAAGTGCTTTGGGAATGGAGAGGGATTGCCAACATGGACTTTTATAAGCTGGGATGGGTAGTAGTTGGGTGTAGTAGTGATTTGCCGAGAATGTATGGAGGCAAAAACCGGGTGCTGGCTGGATTTGGTATTGGCGGGAAGAGTGGGAAAGAAAAGGTATACAAGTTGGGCTGTGACAGAGAGAGGTTGAAGATGAATTAAGGGAATGTTTGGTTTGTGTACAAGAAAGGCCCCTCCACATCACTCTTCTTTTCATTCTTTATTTTCCCTTTTCTTTCTTTTATAAATGAAGTTCCCCAAATTGGCATAATCAGCCCCCGTGGTTTATATGATAATATAACTTAGGGGTTTGGCATTTTTGACCCCTAAAGTTATCTTTTTCTTTGCTTTTTTTCTTCTCGGAGTAGACTTTACTTTGATTTGGCTTCGTCTCCACACATTTTTCCATCCCGTGTCCTGTTTTGTCTCTTTTTGATTGGTTTTTCGTCCTTTTGTGAGATATCCGTTCTGCACAACAAGACGCAAAAACATACAAATATTGCTGTTTTTGTCTGTTTTTGGTCATTTGAAGCTCGATTTTTAGAGGTAAAGTTAATGTGTAATTTAAGCACATATCATAAATGCTTAGTAGATTTGAAATGTCCTAATGGGGAGATGAAGTTCTTTTTAGGATACAGATCCACCAGTCTCCAAAAGGTATTTTTTATCAATCAGGCCAAGTACGCTTTTAGAAATTCTAAAAAAAGCATAATATGGACAATGTCAACTCCATTGGTACACCATTGGTACTAAAACCACAAACTAGATGTAGATTTGAGTGGAGAACCCGTAAGACCAATCTGATTACCGTTGTAAAATGGGTCACTAATGTACTTGAACATCTAGTAGGACCGACTTAGGCAAGCAGTATGCAATTGGTGCACTTATCAAAAAAGCACGACCAACACAAAAGATCACCTCAAAGAGGTTAAAAGATTCTTAAATTCCTAAAGGGTAACCATTAACTGGGACTCTGGTATCCAGTGGATTTGGATTTGAACTAACAAGCATTTTCAGACGCTGATCGTGCCGGATGCTTGATACTCAGAAATGCACTTCTGGAGGTTACAGTTCCTTGGTGATAAGCTATAAGATGGATGTCAAAGAAACAAAACTAAACTGCAATGTCTTCAGCAGAGGGCAGAGTAGTTGGGCATTATTGCGTTGTGCTCAAGTAATGTGGGATGAGGACAATACTTCAAGATTATGGCTTCAACAACAAAAAAAATATTGTTGTATTGCGGAAATCTCATCAGTCATAGCATATCATGCAACCTGTAACAACATTCGCGAACAAAGCCATCCATACTCGTATTCATTTCATAAAGGAAACAAGTTGAAAATGGTATAATTGAATTATATTTTGTCAGAACTGTATGCAATTAGCTGAAATGTTTACGAAAGCCTACTTCTGAGGAATCAGGTTTAAAGTATCTTGGTCAGAAGATTCTGGTATGAGATGATTTGACTCCAGCTGTTCTGGAGGTTCTGACAAATGAGTTGCTTGATATAATCATCAAACCATCTCATTGTATTTTTTGAGAAAAAGCAATAATAAAAATTATTATTAAACTTAATATTATAATACTAAATTCAGAAAAACGAAAATTTCCAAAAAAGATTCTTCTCGACATGTCTCTTGGAATCGATAACATTTACGTGCTTAGAAATGTCGATTAACATTGACACAGGTGTATAAATGAAGTTCGAGCGAGAGTTGCAAATAGTTTCAAAACATGTCATTTCATAATTTGCAGATGGCTTATGTGCAAATATCAGTACTAACCCCGACTTCAAATAAAGGAGGTTTTATAACTTATCATCACAACGAGAAAATTAACTCGTTTCTTCGGTATTGAGCTATTCTTACAAGATATTCCAATGTTTTTAGCTTTAGGAAAAAGGATAGTGTACGTATAAGTGCGATTACCTTACCGTTAGAAGAGACGTCCTCTAACATATCTGATTTTTCAAAACGTGTTGAACACATTTTTTCAAGGAATTTATCCATGACAAATTCATAATCTTTCAAAATTGTATGTTCAACACTAAACCCTCACAATGTTTTCAATAGGACAATTATTTTTTAATTGGTCCTATTTTGAGGGGGTGTTTTTCGAAAAACAAAGTTCTAATGTTTTTGGATACATCATCTAATGACAAACTCTATGTATTCAAAACATTATCAAAATGTTCCAAACCATTCATGCTGATAATATTTTCTCCCATAGAATTTTCAAGACATATTTTAATCACAAGGTATTTCAAAAACTAAGTGTTTATTATTTAAAATAAGGGGAGAAAATGTATTTAAAATATGATCTAATCGACTCAATGTGCTGAACAGTAAGAAAAGGTTTTATGGTTCGATCTTATACCCAACAACATCTTAATTTCATGACGATTCTGAAGTCATAAGGTGGTTAGGTTAGGAATCAATCCTATGATCCAACCAGAACCGGAGGATCTACCCAAGGATAATCCAAAGTTAAAAATAGCAGTCCTTAGGTATGATTGGAGATGAATGTATATGGGAATAATGCCGACTAAGATTGAGCTAACACTGGAACAATCACAACAAGGTGTTAGTAATGACGTCTTGGTAAGCATTGAAGGCGTTGAAGAATGAAAAAGAAATGTATGGATAAAGGGTGTAAACAAAGAAGCCCTCCACATAACTTAAGGCAGAAACCGGGTCAATACATATGCTGTCAGAATCACAAGTTGATTGCTGACATTGAAAACGACATCATGGACCCAGTGATGCAATGCACAACCCTTCCCAGCCATTCGGGTTTCTCTCAATAGAAACTTGTCTCATTTGTCACGGAGATACACACGTTATCTATTGACATCTCATTCCGAGATCGTTGATATTGAATAGGTGGCAATCTGCTCAAGCCTCCGAGTACTAAAACCAAAATGCACTAATCGAGTCTAGAGCCAAGAGATCAATCTAAATCTCGTTAGGACACATTCCATTTCAAACACTTGTTGAACATCATCAAGTTCACAAGCTGTTAACAAGAGTCCTACGCAATATCCTTATGATATTTGCCAGAACATCAGAGTGATACTTTTAGTATTTACTATGAAGATGGAAATCCTGCTCGAGTCAGCATCAAACAAGCTCTTGGTAGGTGACTTGCGAGATTCTATATGAATCAAACTTGTGACAACTGGATATCGATTTAGACCAGTAAATGAATTGACGGTTGATGAATTTTGATAAAATCTTAAAACTCCTGATGTGTTACAAAGACGCTTTTACAAGTAATACGTTGATTGATTTTCAAATCAATTTTCTCGATTCTCACTAACGTAAACCTGCAGGTTAAAACGGTGGTGACAGTATCCCAATCAACCAAAGTCAATTCATTACCACATATTCATGCTCATTCTATAAAGACAATCTATCATTAAAGCTCAAAATTTAAAGACAAAGACTTCCGCTAACTCTGATTTGAAGCTTTCAAGATGAGGCATAGTATGAGAATGTTGGCTAAAGACACAAGATCACAAGATGGCATAGACGATGAAGACAATGACAAAGGCTCAAAGTCAAGATCGCAAAGCATGAAGGAACAAACCTACAACAAAGAAGAAAGAGAAAGACCAAGACCACATGAACTTAAAGACAAAAGCAATCTCATGATCTCATGAAGGAGTGTCATCAATGAACTCACTTCGGGGGAGATTGTTAGCCTCAAAATATTGAGTCGAACATGAAGTTCGTTCATTATGTATTTAAGTCTTGGTCAATCAATTAGTTAACGTTGTAATAGGAAAGTATCAGGAATCAGGCTCGATAGTTAATCTAATATTGTATATGTTTCGAGTTTAATCCCAAGAAAAACCCAAGCCCGGGTCCTAGTCAAATATCCCGAACGTCACTTAATGTGTCGGGTATATAAGTAACTTTTCCTCTTTGGAAAAGTAAGAAATTGATTTTCTAAATATTTTCTTTTTCCATTTTTCTCTCTAAACTCTCTCATCTCTCACTTCTTTCTCTCCCTAAAAGATCAACTCTCTCTCTCTCTAAATTTCTAGGTTGATTCGTGTATGATATAGGTTATGAAGTGATATACGGGATCCTACAAATCTGATGAGCAATTAGCTGCAAGAGTCCAAGCTAAGGAACAAGAACTATACTCCATTAAAAAAATCAAGATTGTTAGTGGAAATAATAACAGAAAGAAAAAGGTTTTTTACAGCACAGAGAGCAGCAGGGTAAAGGAGTAAACCACCCACCAAAACTCAGATGAGGAATAGAATGTGTACATACCTGAAGAATATGGGTGGATACAAACACAATTAGCTAAAAGGAAAGAGTTATGAAGAGATTTAGAAGCTCTTTGACAAAACATACAAACGGGTAAACTCTTTTGTACCTATGGCATCAGATGATAAGGAAAAAGGTAGTGAAAAGAAGGCTGGAGGCAGTATAAAGAAAACACTTGCTAATAAAAGAGCAAGTGAAAAGCAAAGTGAAGAGAGTTCTAAAAGGCAAAAGATGGAGGATGATGCTGAGAAAGAAGAGCTTAGAGCTCATTTGGATATAATTTCAGGAGATGATGTAGCTGTAAGTGTTGAATCATTAGCTACAAAGTATCCAATAGTTGATTGGAAGACATATGTTCTATCAGAAGACAAGATGTATTATGAGATCATCAGAGCTAATTAAAGTACTAAATCTTACAAGATATTTACAGAGATGCTTGATGATTTTGATAAGCAGGATGTGTTAGATTTATATAGGCTAGTTAAAGAAAGGTTTAAGACTGCATGTCTAGAAGGATATAACAGATTACTTTAGGGAGATCTCATTACTGTGTTTGAACCAAGTAAAGATGATGATGTTTGAAAAGCTCAATAGGATTACACATTGATCAGTTGGAGATTATTTTATTCATGTGGAATTCATGTATTACTGATGGATATTGGAATTCCTATTCACATGCTGGTAGAGAAGACATATCATATTACTCAAAAGATGCTTTCAAGAATGCTGAGTGGGAAGCTAGAGGTTGACAATGAAAGTGAAATGGCATTTGAGCTTCTCAGATTTACTAGATCACAGATTGAAAAGTAGAAGAGTGTTTGGAAGAATCCTCTCAAAGGTTTAATTCAAGAAACTTGATGATTTGGAGGTAAATCACAAGTTTAGGGGAGGATTGTTGGGAATTAAGGGCTTCTACAAATTTTATACTGCTGGTTCAACTTAGTACTGCCAAGCTTAAATAGTTTGTACCGCTCAGATTATAACTACCAATACTAACTAGTTAGTACTGCTAGAGTAAAAGTTAGTACTGCCAGTACTAACTTAATACTGCTGAAGAGATCTTAATACTACTAAAGACTTAAGACTGCCAGAAGAAGATAATGACTTGGCATTGAGGAATAAAGAGTGTAAAGAGATATTATGACATATTCAAAGTATACATCTTATAAAGTTAGAAAGATATGTATATGATTAGAATTATAGAAGATCTTGAGTATCTTCAAAGATTTGTAGTTATCTTGTAAAGGACTCCTTGGTGTATAAAAAGAGATCCTAGGTTTTGGTTATTAATAATCTCATTGATAGAGTTGCATACATAGCTTCAAGGATGTAAACCCTAGTACTAGAAAGAGTACTCGTATTATTCATCATAATAATTATTTAAGCTTTTTGGTTATATCATTGTTAATTCAAGTTTACTGTTTTATTGATATTTCTTCTAAAGTATTAAAGAGTAGATTCCACATACTCTTTAGTATTCACAAAGTTTCTAACATTGTTGTTTTGGATTTATCCAAAATAACATAATCATTACAAGCTAAAGAATAGATCTTGAGTTGGGAACAACACCTCCTTTCTTCTCTAACTTCTTGACTCTCTTCTTTAAACTTGTAATCTCCTGAGCTTGAGCAGTCTTTGTGTTCTCCAGGTCAAGCACTCTTTGTTGCAATTTGGTACAAAAATCCATCAATTCCTTAAATTGCATACTAGGCTCCTCATTGATAGCCTCATCTGCTATATTTGTAGGATCACTAGGAACACTAGACTGAGGTACCTAAGTGTCCTTCTCTTTAGGCCTCCTAGATTTTTGTTTCCTTTGAGGTTGAGATGATGAAGGTTGAGTAATGATGGGTGTATGATGGGGATCAGTTAGCATTGCTGAACCTTCACCCATTTCTTCTTGAGCTTGAACTACCATGGTTAGAAATAAGGGTGTTTCCCTTCCAGAAAAGTCTTTTCCTTGCCTTCTCATGTTAGAAAAAATCTTCTTTGTGTGAGAGGGTGTAAAATAAATCCTCTTATGACTTGACATCTCCTCCAATTGATTATTCAAAAAGACTTGTATAAACCTTGGACACATCAAGAATTTACCAGCATTATCCAAGTTCTTCACCATGCTTTCAAAAATATACTTGGAAAAGTTAAACTTTTGGTTTGTAGCTAAACAGATAATTGCAGAAGCCACAATGCTACTAAATTCATTCCATGCAGTAGTCTTAGCACTTAGGCATTGCAAAATAGTATGAATAAGAAATTTTCATTGAGGGGAAAAGAATGCCTTATAGAAAGTTAGCTTCTGTGAAAGTTTTTCATAACCCATTCTTGTAAGTTCTTCAAAAATAGTAGCATTAGCAAGCAATCTGTACCTTCCTCATCATCCAGTTAAAGGTCTCTTCTAACAGATGCTTCAGTAACAACTATCTTCTTCCCATCCACTAAGGCTTGTAATTGTTGTTCCCCATTGACCGTTTTCACCTTGACAATAGCTCAAAATTGTTCAATACACGAAGTATATATAGTGGGATTAACGGTTAAAGCATACTTTATGGTGTGTGCATTCAGAAAATCAACAACTTGTTTAAATCCCTCACTTTTAGTGGGTTTAGCCAAAAACACGACTAAATTGTGAGTATCAGCAAACTATAGGGTCGTCATTGTGATGGGTTTTGATGATGAATGATGAAATTGAGTTAGGGTTTATGATTAGAGAGTATATGATTGAATAAAATCGATTAAATGAGTGAATGAAACCCTTAATCGAAGTATTTATAAAACTATCCTCAACAGCATTAATGTTCACCAGCAGTTGTAAGTTATACCTAGCAGCATTAACTTTTAACAACAGGAGTAAGTTTATGCCTAGCAGCATTAACTTTCCCCAGCAGCAATAAGTTTGTTCCTAGGAGCATTAACTTTCCCTAGCAGCAGTAAGTTTATGCCTAGGAGCATTAAATTTCCCTAGCAGTAGTAAGTTTATGCATAGCAGCATTAACTTTCCCTATCAGTAGTAAGTTTATGCCTAGCAGCATTACCTTTGAATCACCAGCATTAACTCCAATTCCATTCTAATCAGCTTTTCCATCATCAAACTATCATTTTAGCTCATAAAATCTCTCTGTCTGTTTTTGATTTCTTTTAATTCTTTTTACTCACAGTTCTTTCTTTTTGTTTTTAAACAACTCTCTTTCTGTTTTTCAACTCACCACCTCTCTTAATTCTTTTTCTCACCAAATCACTCTATCTGTTTTTATCACACATCTCTCCTTTTGTTTTTCAACTCACAAATTCTCTCAATTCTTTTACTCACCAAATCACTCTGTCTGTTTTTATCACACATCTCTCTTTTTGTTTTTCAACTCATAAATTCTCTTAATTCTTTTACTCACCAAATCACTCTGTGGTCTTGTAAATCCATTTGTGGATTGCCCTGCACATATGGTAACAAAATCAGTTTCTTTTAGGGACCCAAGCCATCACTAACTTGGATCTGCCTTGTGCATCAATATAATCAAATCTTTTAAATTTCATTGATGCACTGTTGTGTTTAGAAACATGGTCTAAAACTTTAGTCTTTGGTTTCTAAACCCAACAAGCTGAGGCCTTAACAACATTAACCTAGTTTTCCTTAATAGCATTAAGCACTAATTTTGGCTTTGCAGTATTAACTACTGCTTTTGGCCTAGTAGTATTAACATTTTTATCTTTAACAGTATTAACACCCTGATTAAAATTACTATTTTTAGTTGTTGTTTTGTTGTTAATGGGTCTTCTAATAATTGAATGTGCTTTATTAAAAATATTTGAATTTGGTCTTGCACTATTCACTGTTGATCTTGGTTGAGCAGTATTAACTGGTCTAGCAGTAGTAAGTGATACTAGGCCAGACCTCATTAATATTGCTTTTGGAATCATGTTCCTTTTAGGACTAGGATGAGTCATTCTAGAAAAATTCTAGTGATTAACCCTTTGAGTATAGTTCCACACTGGTTTTACTATCTTTTTATTATTAAACTATCTCTGATAGTTATTACAATCATACTGCAGGTGATCAAAACTTCCACACACATAGCAAGCTTTATTAATCATCTCAAAATTACTCCCTAATCTTTGAGACATCATATAATTCCAATTTCTTTGGTTTCCTCTAGGACTATGTGTGTTCTGCCTATTTTGATTACCTTGTTTAATAGTTGTTTTCCTAGGAGTTTTTTCTTGCTCTTTAGATTTAACAAACTCTATTTTAGCAAAACTAGGTTTAACTGTTTTCTTTTGAATATTAGCCTGAGGCGTATCTTCTTCCTCAATATCAGACACCCAATCCTTAATAATTGAAGCACCATTATTTTTCTTAACTGCCTTAGGCTTGCCTGCACTAGCCTTAGCTTCAATAGTCTCAATTGCAGGCTTCTTAACTGTAGGCTCATTAACTATAGGCTCATTCATAAACTCTTCTAGACTAGAGAATGACAAATCAGGTTTTGGAGGCATAAAGTTTCTTGTATATGGAGGTGGAACAACATTACACCCTAAACATGTTTTGCACTTATCAACTATCTGACAGTCTATTAGTTTGCTTAAGCTTTTAGATGAATTCTCATATTTTTCGACTGTTAGCTGAATTTTATCTTTTTGTTTTTGAGCCAGTTCCAACTTTCTCCTAAGCTATGTAATGGCTATTTCTTTTAAATAAATCTCACGTTTTAAGAGCTTGATATCTTCTTCATAAACAGACTTATTTTTCTTATAAACTAGAAGTCTTGCTTCTACAGACTCTAAACCTGTTTTATAAGTAATAGCATTTATCTTAGATGTCCTTAAGTCTTTTAACAGTTGTTCATTTTGTTCTTTAAGAATTTTAACATTTTCCAAACAAGATGATGAACAGTTTGAATTAATTTGTAGAAGAGTAAGCCACGAGTGCAAAGTTAGTTGGACCTTCTTCTGCTTGATCACTCTAATCATAATCACCAAGACCATCACATGAGATCAAAGCATTAGAAGTAGTTGTCTCCACTGGCACAACCCTTCTTGTGTTCTCCCTATTCCTGTTTTCTTGGTTCCTTGGAGCCCTGCACTCCCTTGCAAAGTGTCCCCTTTTGTGGCAGTTGTAACACTCCACCTTGGACTTATCAAACCTAATGGTCTCATTACCATTAACAGTAAGCTTTCTTCCAGTGTTCTTTAAGAATCTCCTTGCCCTTATTGTTAGCATAGCCATCTGCCACCTCAAGTCCATCTCTTCTAAATCATCAGGATTAATTTGTTGCAAGTCCTCATTGTCAAGTTGTAGACTGTTTGGTTGACTTGCAAAGAAAGCATAAATAACAGCATCACTCAAGTTATCAATTGTTGTTGAGTTAACAACAGTAGCTTAAGTGCTAGCAGTTGTAACACCATGAGCAGTATTAACTGGTCCATTTGTATTGCTGGTGCTGTTTGATGACATAAATGATACATTTTGTGTGTTTGTGCTTGAGCTTGATGTCCCTTTGACCTGTGGTTCATAGATCTTTAGGTTGTTATAAAGATCATCCAAGCTTAATGTATCTATCTTAGGCTTGTTCCTCCACACAATGGTATGTGTGTTCCATTCTGGTGACAGACTTCTTAAGAACTTCTGATTTACATCTTCTTGTGAGATACTTTCACCATGAATCTCCAACTGACTGATAAGCTTTTGAAGCCTATCAAAGGTTTGATCTAATACCTCTGAGCTAGATGCAGTAAAATTTTCATACTACTGCTTTAGAAGATTCCTCTGAGTCTTTTTAGTAGCAGCATTCCCCCCAAACCTCTTCTCAATAGCCTACAGTAATGACTTGGCATCTTTGATAGAGTTAAACTTCAATTAATGTTCATTAGGGATGCCCATTAATAAAGTGCTTCTTGCCTTCAGGTCTAACCTCCTTTTTGCCTTTTCTTTAGCAGTTGAAGGAGCAATTATAGTCTCAACACCTTCAACAAGATTTGTTATTGGAGGTGCATTACCATTCTATATGACTTCCCATAAAGAATAATCAACCATCTAGATGTACTATTCCATCCTCATCCTCCAAAGCTTATACGCACCTGGTTTGAGCATTTGCACGTTTGATACAGCCACCATATGTACTGAGTCTTGATCCATGTCTTCTTAGTAAAGTTTCTCAAAGCAACAATCTCTGATACCACTTTTTGATCCCACTTTAATGGATCTTGAATTTCTTAGTTTGTGTAAGGTTTAGTTATGCAAGATAAATCCTAGACAACTTATGATAGAAACTTTGTTTGATAATACTAAAGATTATGCGGAATCTAATTTTTAATATAAGAAGAATTCTTCAATGAAACAATAATTCTAATGAACACACAGATTAACAAACAAAAGCTTCAATATATTAATACGAATACTCTAACTAGTATTAGGGTTACAAAACCTTAAAGCTATAACGATATCAAAACAAAATATTTTTAGATATCAAACTCTATGCCCTAGGACCTCCATTTATACACCAAGGAGTCCTAGTTGATTTACAATATATTCCTAAAACTTAGAATATTTTCTATGATCTATTCTATAAATAACTAATACTTATCACGTAAGTAATCTTGATCTCCAATCAATCTTTATCCTTTCTTCTGTCTTTATCCATTCTCTTCTGACAGTAGAAACTCTTTCAGCAGTCTTAATCTTTAAGCAGTTGTAACTTTTTAGTAGTTGTAACTTTGTACCAGTAGCATTAACTCTGAACACTAGCAGTAGTAACTTATACACCAGCAGCATTAACTGTGTACAAGCAGTAGTAACTACTTAGAATATTTTCTTCAATCTTCACCAGCAGTACTAACTTTACTCTAGCAGTACTAACATATACTAGCAGTACTAATATACACTAGCAGTACTAAGTTATACGAGCAGTACTAAGTTATACTAGCAGTAGAAACTAGCAGTACTAACTACTTAGCATATTTTTCATTAAGATTACTAACAGCACTAATTTATGCTTAGCAGCAGTAACACAAACCTTAGCAGCAGTAACTCTAAAGTCATCAAGAAGTCTTTTAATCCCAACATCGACATTTGGCTTAGGCTTTGTTTGTTTTTTCCAAATAACCTCTTCTAACCTCTTTTCACCACTTATGTCTGCAGTCTCTCAGACGTTTTTTGTTTGTTTTTTTACAGGAATAAGTGGTAAAAATCACTTCTAACATCTTCAAAAATTTAGACAAAATATTTCACTTCTTACCTCTTCTTACCTCTTCTTGTCACTTCTTTCTACAATAATTAAATAATTCATACTTTTTCTAGGTTTATACGTTTTCAACCGTCTTTATTCTTTTTTTGTACCTTTTTTTACGTTTTAATCCGTTTTCTACGATTTCTACATTTTTCTACGATATATAATATTTTTTACGTTTTAATAAGTTATTTTACGTTTTCGTCAGTTATTTTACGTTTTTGTCAGTATTTTTACGTTTTCGTCATTTTTTTACGTTTTCGTCTGTTTTTTACGTTTTTGTCAGTTATTTTACGTTTTCGTCAGTTTTTTACGTTTTCGTCTGTTTTTACGTTTTCGTCTGCTTTTACGTTTTCGTCTGTTTATTACGTTTTCGTCAGTTATTTTATGTTTTCGTCGGGTTTTTTACGTTTTCGTCTGTTTTTTTACGTTTTCGTCAATTATTTTACGTTTTCGTCAGCTCTTTTATGTTTTCGTCTGTTTTTTTTACGTTTTCATCCGTTTTTTACGTTTTCGTTAGTTTTTTACGTTATCGTCAGTTTTTTTACGTTATAGTCTGTTTTTTAACGTTTTCGTCAGGTTTTTTTATGTTTTTTACGTTTTTGTCTGTTTTTTTACATTTCGTACGTTTTTTTACGTTTCGTCGGTTTTTTTACGTTCTCTTCTGTTTTTTTTACGTTTTCGTCTGTATTTTTACGTCTTTGTCAGTTATTTTACGTTTTCATCTGGTTTTTTACGTTTTCCTTCGTTATTTTACTTTTTCGTCATGTTTTTTAACTTTTTTGCCTATTTTTACGTCTTCGTCCGTTTTTTTATGTTTTCGTATGTTTTTTCTAAGTTTTCGCCCTTCTTTTTACGTCTACGTCAGTCTATTTACGTTTTCCTCCATTTTTTTTACGTTTTCGCACTTTTTTACTTTTTCCACTTTTTTTCAAGTTTCCGTCCGTAAAAGTATGACAACGTAAAAAACAGACGAAAACGTAAAAAAAGGACGAAAACGTAAAATAATTGACGAAAACGTAAAAATTGACGAAAACGTAAAAAACTGACAAAACGTATAAAACTAACGAAAACGTAAAAAACTGACGGAAACGTAAAAAAAACTGACGAAAATGTAAAAAAACTCACAAAAACGTAAAAAACAGACGACAACGTAAAAAAACTGACGCAAACGTTTAAAACTGACGAAAACGTAAAAAAACAGACGGAAACGTAAAAAATTAGACGAAAACGTAAAAAACTGACGCAAACGTAAAAAAACTGAAGCAAACGTAAAAAATGACGTAAACATAAAAAAAACTAAAGAAAACGTAAAAAAACTGACAAAAACGTAAAATAACTGACGAAAACGTAAATATACTGACTAAAACGTAAAAAAACCGACGAAAACGTAAAAAAACTGACGAAAATGTAAAAAAATAACGAGAACGTAAAAAACAGACGAAAACATAAAATAACTGGCGAAAACGTAAAAAAAAAGACGAAAACATAAAAAAACTGACGCAAACGTAAAAAAACTGACGCAATCGTAAAAAAACTGACGTAAACGTAAAAAAACGTAAAATAAAACTGACAAAAACGTAAAATAACTGACGAAAACGTAAAAAAAAGACGAAAACATAAAAAAACTGACGCAAACGTAAAAAAACTGACGCAATCGTAAAAAAACTGACGTAAACGTAAAAAAACGTAAAATAAAACTGACAAAAACGTAAAATAACTGACGAAAACTTAAAAAATAGACGAAAACGTAAAAACTGACGAAAACGTAAAAATACTAACGAAAACGTAAAAAACAGACGAAAACGTAAAAAACACTAGTAAAAAGATAAAAAAACAAAAATGAAAGAAGTTCTTCATGAGAAAAAAACCAAATGGTCTTCTTCTTTGCAGATGAAGAGCTTAGATGCACCTCTTCTTCTGCAGACATGGTTTGCAGATGAAGAGGTAAAACCTCTGAAAAAAACAAACGAAACCTTAGTGTCGGAAATCGGTGTAAGCTTAGTTGTGTATGGTTTTCTCCGCCTAAAGGGAGCTTGTTGACATAGTGAAGAAAACTCCCGAGTTTGGTGCTCGAGGAATGGAGTAGGGCGAAGAGGTGCTTCGTTACTGAATATAAATCCTTATGTTGTGGTTTGATCTTTCTATCTCTTATCTCGTATATTTATTTCGTATATTGTTATTACTTATTTGTTTAGTTAAATTGTTCATATTGTGCACATTGTGAATTCACATTAAGTCGAATCTAAGTTTTTATAAACAAACTATTCACTAAATTAAAAAAGCGGTAAAACTATTCAACCCCTTTATAGTTTTCCACAAGAGTGGTTAGGAGTTTAGGGTTTTTGGTATAGGGTTTAGTGGTTATGGGTTTAGGGTTTTTGGTATAGATTTTAGAATTTATGTAT
>BQNB010007356.1:74023-93801 GCA_026074375.1 Tanacetum coccineum | reverse complement strand
TCATTTGATCCTAACTCTCTCTCTCTCTCTCTCTCTCTCTCTCTCTATATATATATATATATATATATATATATATAGAGTAGGGATCCAGTGAGAAGTAAATTAAAATAAGAAGTGGTGAGAAGTGACTAAAACCACACATTTGAGATGCAACGACTTGCATTAGATGCATTTTTATTCATTTAGATGCACCATTTTGAGTTTCGAACGTTAATTTGATGCGTAGATGGTGCAAATTGATTTTCATGATTTTGGCACATGCAGAGGAACAAAAAACAAGAGAAAAAATGAAATGCATCTAATATACGTATATGCATCTAATTAAAAGCTAGAAAACACATTATGATGCGTTATAATGCATCTAAGATTATAGAGATGCATCTAATTTAAGTCGGTGCATCTCGGATATGCAGTTATAGTTACTTCTTATCCTTCTTATTTTAAGAAAACTTCTTATTTGATCATAACTCTCTCTCTCTCTCTCTCTATATATATATATATATATATATAAGATCAATATTATATGGGTAGAATACACATATCAAAAAATGTATAGATGTCATGACGGTTGCAACTCCCCCTCGGTGTATGCTCCCCCTTGTTTGGGGCACCAAGGAATCAAGCGACGGATTTGTGATACAAAAGAAAAAAAATTAGTAGGAAAGTGCTCATATATATAACAACGATGATAGCTAAATATATATAGCAATACATTAACGGGGAACAAGTCATGCATGTCTTAGATATATGCACTCTAAACTATGACATTTTAAAAGAAAATTTAAACCTAGACACATGAAATAATTGTTTTAATGACAACAACCTAAATCCATGATAAAAGGAATCATGACGTATAGTTAAGACATGAGAATGTTTAGGAACCAATGATAAGGTTCGACCGAAACATGCTTAAGAACTAAGACTTGACCAACATCATTCGGTATAATATCGACTTTAAAAAACAAGAACAAAATTCGTTTATTGATTGACACACTATTATTATGAGAATGACTTCTTCCAAGATGTCATTTGGATAAGGAGTATTAACGTATTTTGATCGACACGTTGCTTATGGTATCGTCATCTAACCAAGATGATGATGTGAATTTGAATAGACTAATGGTTGTATTGAGAGATTCCTAAATCCTCAAGGTTTATTTGTTAAGCATTATGTATGCTTTTCATGTTTGGGGTGTTTAAGGATAAACATTATCATAAGACTTTAGGTCGAACTAAATGTTGATGATAAGGATGATTTGTTGAGAAAACATAAATGAAGAAGGATGAGCGTGAATGGAAAGGGAAGGTGTTGACTATAGGTTTGTTGGGTGTTTTGTTGGTTGTTAATGTTGATGAACAAAGGTGAAAATGTGAAAATGGTGGAAGAAAAGTAAAAGACTCGACATTGTGATGACTCAACAACACTTGAAGATTGAATATCTTCTTTATGTTCTTCACTTGCTAGAAAGTGGAAATGATTGGATGATTAGAGAACAGAATGTGGGATGTTCTTGAGGATGAGACGCATTTCATTATGAAATTCACTTGACTTTTGACAACATAGGTACACATTGTAGTATCCAAGATATCATAACACAAGTAATGGATGATGGGTTGGCTAATTAGTCTTAGAGAGAGAAAGTGTCTTTCTAGAAAATAAGCTAAAAAGCCCGAATAAGCAAAACTGGTAAATGACCTTAACTATTAAATAAACCAAACTATGAATGAAAAAGTCCCAAGGGCAGATGGTAGTGTGTGGTGGTGTTAAGGTGTTGGTTGAGTGAGGGGGAGGTCACATGTTCGACCCTTGCGGTTTTTATTTTTGTAAAACCTTTTTTAAAATTTTTCTTTTTAAAAACTAAACTATAAGCAAAACTAACAAAACTTTAAAAAAGGAATTTTTGCTAAAACTAAAAAATAAGCTAGGAATAAGCAGATTGAAAACGACAGTTTAGCTTTTTAAGCTTAATGACTAAAAGGCTAGACTGTTTTGCTTTTTTAGACACAATAAGCAAATGGAAAAACAAATAAGCTTAACACAAACAATTAGTAACCTATACGCAATTGGGGCTCTGATAAATAAGCAAGTAAAATAAGCTATAAGACTACTAAAAATACTTAAGACAGCTAGACACTAAAACAAATTCTAAGGACATGTGACAGATTTTAAGCTAAGAATTAAACACTTAAGCACTACTAATAAGCTTATCAAGCCTAAACAGATTAAGAATGCACTCTAATAAGCACATAAAAGCAAAAATTAAGCAACTAAGAAAAAGGAATAAGCTAGAAAAAGTTAAATGAAAATGTCAGTAGTTTTGAAAAAGACCTACTATGTTTTTGGTTTAAAAAAAACTAAACTACTTGCAGACAAAATTTAAGACTGTGAAATAAAAGGACTTAGTCAGCTTGTAAACCCAAAAACAGCATTAACTTAAGATCCCAATAAGCCATATAATTAAAAAGATCCAAACAAAGTTAAGCTATATTAAAACCTCAGAATGATCTGCAGAATTAGGCTTCTAAGCACGTATGTATGGATGCTATATGATTGTCTGTTTTCAAAACCAAAGCTTTCCAAAAACTAAATGACTCAAACAAATACATTATAGTGCATTAAATACCAAGTTTTAACACAAAAAACATATGTCAAAAAGATTTTACGGAATCAAAAAACAATCAACACTTTTTATAAAACTTTGAGCAGACACAAATTCAATCCATTGATAGATTGGACCATAAGGGTTAGATTTACACTTAAACAACTTATAAAAACTGGCTTGTAGGGCTTAATTTAAAACTTTGTTAAAACTGATTTCAAAAACTGAATGGTTTGGATCCTTTTATGTGACCCATTTTAAAGCTTAACACTACACCTTTTAAAAACTTTTAAATCTAAATTTAGACTAAAACATACCAAATAAGCCTTAAAAATGTATGAAAAGATTTAGCACTAAGCATAAATGAGAAAATAAGCAAAAACCTAATGAGGAATACGCACTTTATAGTAATTAAACCTATAATCAGTTTTAACTAAAAACAAGCAGTTTTAAACTAAAATTCAATATTCAGTATAAAATTAAAACAAACTATACATGCTAGTAATGGCCACATTAAGAATATTTAGACAACCGTAAGCACTATAAAGCATAATAAGCAGTACAAGCAGTTGAAAGCATATTAAGGAAAATGGAATAACCTGCATCCATAAGCTTTCACTGAAGAACCTAAAGCTCTAGGGATTCAGCTTGTTGTCAATAAGCTGAATCCAAACCCATAAGCCCTTCCATGTCTGGCTTATCATCCAAAAGCTCAACACCATCATTCTTAACCAATTTACTTGTAAGTTAACAAACAAGATCAAACAAGCTTTTAGGAGATTAAAGAAAGCTTAATAAAACTATTTTGCTTATTAAAAGACTTGGGTAAATGGCATAAGTAACAACTGAAGTTTAAGAACACAGATGAACTTAAACTGAAAACTACTTTTTATTATAAAACTGAGAAGTACATTACGCAGAATTTCAAATACAATAAGCATAAATAAGTGTAAATAAAAAGCTACACTACACTATATTACATTGCTTTTACAAAGGAAAATCCTAATCTATTTATAGAAAAAACTAAGGGCACAGGGTGTGCTAGTTGTGTTTCTTGTGTGAGGAGGAATGAACCCTTCATCCTGGCCTTCCAATCTTTCTTTCTTTCCAAGCTTTGAATCATAACCCTTGATTCTTTGTCATATAACTTTGTCCAATCAGAGAATAGAGGATTGCCAAGGTGGCTTGTCTTATTTATGGGATAATAGGTTAAATTGGGTGTCGGGTTATGGGGAAAAGTTAAGGGTGTTTGTCTGTTAGCAGGGTACACGACAGGGATGAGGGAATAGTGCTTTTGGTTTGGCGGGAAATGGTTTATCGTTTGATTAGTTAACGAGTTAGGGGAAAAGGACTAATGGTGTAAAGGTGTAAGGATTGTAGGGGCTAATGTTGTAAATCCTAAGGACTAGCAGTGTTAGTCCTTCAGGACTAACTGTGAAAGGGTTTTAAAAGGGTTATGGGCTAACGGGGTTATCTGGTTTAGGCCTTAGTTAAAATGTTTTGGGCTTTTTAATTTGGTTTGGGCCATGATTTATTTAAGAAGGATTTTAGGCTTTTTGATTAATTTATAAGCACTTTGGGCTGACTCGGCCCATTAACTCGGGTACGGGTTGGCCCAATAAGATGCTTATGTCTTCAGTTTTGGTTTTTTCGCGCTCTTTCCATTCCTGTGCTCGGTTTTATCATTTTTGGCTTTATTTTTGTCATTTAGTGAATATCCAATACATGCACAACACAAATAGCAAAACACATACATATTTGGCACATTTTATTGTCCTTTTTTGGTTCATTATGGCTCTTTTTTATAGGTATAAGGTTATGTGTATTATTAAGCACATACCAAAATCCCCCATACTAAACTATTGTCGTGTCCTCACGCAATGCTATAAGTAAACACTTTAGAAAACTAAGAGTCTTAATCCCCCTTGACTAATTACCTCAAAAAGTAGCTAAGTGTTCATCTTAAGGAATTAAGAAACTCAGTAGTAGCTTTGTATAGCCCAGTTTTGACCCATTTTTATAATCTACACTAAGTACCAACACTATTTTTTTTTTATTTTTCCTTTTCTTTTTTCTTAACTAGAATGTCAAGACTTTTCGTTATTTTCATAACCTTTTAGGGTATAGAATAAGAAAGCACTTCAAATCCTAAAATGCATAAAAGGGATAAATTTCATCGTCCCTGATTTTTCACTTGTCCCAAACCAAGATTAAAAACGAAATCACCGTTTTAAATATAAGTTAAGATGCTAACACTACTCATACTTGTAACTTGTGAAACTTTTCACTCCCGACAATTATTATTATCTTAGGTGAATGTGCTTATTTTGAATTTCAACCATGGATCAACCTTTTTAAGAAAATTGTAATATTTCTATGCTTCATGTTCCACCCAAGAATTATGATTTTGAAGGCGAGATCATTCCATATGTAGCGACCTTTCTTTCTGGCACAATCCAGCCGAGACCGGCTTAGAGTGACCAGTGCTTTTGACACCCCCAACAAAGAATATTATCGGAACTTAAGGGACCTTCGGTTTCAAAAGACTCTTAGGTCTTCCCGTTAAATAAACATATTCGTTTTAGAATTAAAACCACACTTAAAACGAAATAGTCTTAGTTCAAAAGTATATTTAAATTTAAGAAAAAAATATTTTCCCTATATTTATTAAATCATATATATTACACTTAATATAATTTTACTTATAACCTCCACCCTTTAAACGAAGGAAATCCTCGACCTTTTTGAAGGCTGCAACATCGGTTGTGAGCCGGGCAAGAAGATGCATACAAAATTTTATCATACTCGGATTATTTATTCACTTACTTTGGGCCTTCTTTTGAAGACTGCATATCGGTTGTGAGCACGGGCAAGAGGCAGTAAACTTTTTATCAGCCACAGTTTTTTTTTATTATTCTTATTTCCTCAATTTTTTTTTACACTTTATATATTACCACGTTATTAGAGAAAAATTTTCTTTTTAGAAAATTTAAGTATAAATTTAAATTTAAACTAAGACTAAATAAATTATTGTTATCAACTTCAAAAAAAATCGTTGATTTAAGTTTAATTTTCGAAAATAGCACTTATTATTAATCAGGTTAGGAGCTTATGGGAGAAAAAGCCACAACCTACACTTATGAGCTCTTAAGATTTCCAACTAATCCTTGCTTAGCATGTAACTCATACTTAACTCTATCATTTCTTGGTTCTTCGCAAACTTTAAAATCGTTTAATAAAAATGATCCGCGGAATGCTTAGTCAAAAATAGCTTATGGAAAGTTTATAATATGTTAAGGGCAAAGGCTAAGAGATTAACAGCTCGGTCGATATTCAAAAATTTATTCTTATTCTACCCAGCAGGGAAAGTCAACATATGTCAAAACAATTATTTTATTTTTGAAAAAAAAACTTTAAAGTTTTTTATTTATTTTGGTATTTTGGTGGTATAAAGGTTAGTGTGAAAACAACGCTGCAGGCACAATTAAAGCGATAGGATCCCCCCATACTAGAATGAACATTTGTCCTCAATGTTTTAAGGAGGTCTCTACATAATTCGAAAGCCGTTTATTAAGTATGCTCAAAGATAAACGTTAGTAGATAATATTTAGGTATTGGACTTCCCCATTTTCAGGCTAATGGATTGAAGCTCGAGTGAATGAAGGACAAAACCACGAGCACGAGAGTCTTCATAATCTGGGGCAATCCTGGACATACAACACAAACCACGAAACACAAGAAGGAAAGAGGCGAACCTCCTCACGTACACTTATTCATTACAACTATTATAATCTATATAAAGATAAGATGATTGCACCACGAAGCGGCTTTTTTTTTGTTAACGAGTCGTGAGCTGAATGATTCCCCATACTTGAGCTGGTCATGGAGGATAGCAATGGAGAAATAGGAAACATTTCCAGATAGGAATGTTCCCTCCATATATCATCATTGGGCTTTCAGATAAATCAGACAGAAATGAGCTGGAAAGATTTATAAAGCCCCGGATGCAGAATAAGAGATGCAGGAGATTTTCTCCTCTTTAGACGCATGTAATACCAGTATTGAAAACTTTGTCCTCATTTTCGGATGAAAATGGAAACAAAGTGTCAATAATTTGACAAAGAGAAAGGGTGGGTTGGGTGGTTAAAATTTTAGGCTTAAGAACATAACGTTCAGAAATATCATCCACCACTTTTGTAGTCAAAATTCCCGTATCAGGCTCAATATCAAAGTAAATTATTAACATCTGAGTTTTTTCCGGTATGGACGGAGGAGATGATAGAACATTATAATAATCAACGTGAAATGATTCATACTCAGGAAGGGAAATAGAATCATTGTTAAAGTATTCTTCAAGAGAAAAAGAACACCCATCCGAGTCATAGTCCTTCTTCTCAATACCGGTAAGTATCGAGTCAATCCAGAGCAAGAAAGATCTGGAAGTACTGCTTAATCCTTATCACCCACATCTCATACTCACCCAGTTTGAGTATGGGTAACTTAGCAGTAGTATTACTATTTGTAGATTCAAACTCCATGTCTTCTAGATCAAAGTTTCTCAAAGCAAAGCTCTGATACCACTTGTTGATCCCAATCCTTGATCGATTCCTTAGGTTGTCTAAGGTTAAATTACCTTGGATAAATCCAAAATAACTTGTTGTAGAAACTTTGTATGTATACTAAAGTGTATGCGGAATCTACACCTTAATACCTAGAAGTATTATGAATAAAATAGTAATCGTATAAACAAAGATATAACCAAACGCTCCAATATTATTAGATCAATAATACGAGTACTCTTCACTAGTACTAGGGTTTACAACCTTGAAGGTTTTCTAAATCGACTTGACAACTATGAAAACTTATGAACTTGCGAACTTGATATCTCAACTATTGCCCTAGGGCCTCCTTTTATAGACTAAGGAGTCCTAGTCGGCATATAATACCTTCCTAAGATATCATAATCTTTTCTAAACATAAACGTAATATCTTAAATAAATACATTATGTATATCTTGTACATAAATATCTCAATACTTATCTTCACAAGTATTCTTGTTCTCTAAACAATCTTCATCTCTTTAAATCGTCTTTATCCTCTTGGCAGTAGTAAGTCTTCTAGCAGTTATAATCCAGCAGTATAAACTTTTTCACCAGTAGTACTAAGCAGTAGTAACTTCTAAGAATCCTTGAAGTCTTTTAAGTCCCAATAATCCTCCCCTAAACTTGATCTTCATCTTCTGAATCTTCAAGTTTCTTTGTTAAAAGTCTTCATCGGTATCAGGAAGATGCATTCAAACCTTTTATTGACCCTTTTGCTACTTTACTATAAGCTTAAGCAGTTGATAGCATATCTCATTAAAATGATGAGTTTGAAGTTTCTTGTTTAGCATATTGGTGATTGTTATTGGTGTGAGGGGATATCTCTTTTCAACTAACATGAAGATGTGCACATTTCCAAACCTTACAAAGTACACTCCACATGAATCATACAATTTCTAACCAGTCACTGTATAACCTTGTACATCTCTCCATACTTTACTTCTAATGTCTGGTTTAAACATGACTTTAATATCTCCCAACAACACTCTTTCATGTTTATCTTCAGGCCTTGTATCACCATGCTTTGTTTTGACTAACTTCCAAAGAGTCTCCAAATCTTCTCTGTCAATATCTTGAAGCATCCTAATCATTGAAGAATATCTCTTGGAACTTCCATCTGTTATGATCAATTGATAATGCACCATTATTCCTTCTTTAAGAAGCTTGTATTCAACAATCATAGGTGGTTTGGTAGCAAGTGGTATAGCATCAATTGCTATTTCATCATCTTTGACTATCACCAGATGCTTTTTCAGCTCAGCTTCATCATCTTCTTCAACTTCTTCAACTTCATCTGTCTCTTTGTCATCCTCCATTCTTTGTTTCTTTGAAGATTCTTGTTGTTGCTCTTTCCATGCTCTTTTCCTACCAATCATCTTCTTTCTGCTGCCTTTAGCTTTCTCCTCACTACTTTCTGCCTTCTTTGACTTATCAGATTATAGTTCATCCTCTATACCTTTAGAACTTTCTTATGTTTCCTTTTTTACTTTTAACTACCTTAGAATCCATAGGTATAAAAGTATTTACTCTCCTCATTTCATTATCAAACATCTTCTGGATTTCTTCATAGCTCTTGCTCTTCAACTGATTATGTTTGTATCCACCTATGTTATTAAGATAGGTAGACATTTGATTCCTCTTTTGAGCTTTAGTTGGTGGCTTTCATCTATTTTCCTCAGCTCTAAGCATTGTAAAGTGTTTCTTTCTTTTGTTCATAAGCTCTGCAAACAGTCTTGATCTTTCTTTAATAGTTATCTCTCCCTGTTCTTCTGTTTGTATCCTCTGAGCTAACTCAAAATCTACCTCCATCATAGCTTGTGTATTATCCCATGACTCAATCAAAGCTATGCTGACTTCTTCTTCTTGTTTCCTTGCGAGCTTTTCTTCTTCTATAATTTCAGCCTCCAACTGAGCTTGAAGATTTCTTACCAATTCTTCATCAAGTGCAACTTGATCTTTTCTTTTCAGAGGAACTTCAGGCTCAATCATAATTCCTTTGCCTTTGTCTTTAGTAATTGAAGGTTGTGATTCTTGTGGAGTTCTGAATTCACTGGGCTCCTGTACTACAACCCTTCTAGCCTTGGGTCTTGTAGTTGTTGTTGTTGTAGCAGCAGTAGTAACAACTTTAGGTTTAGCTGTTGGATTTGAATATAAGAGTTGCAGCCAGAGTGATGTCCTCAAAAGTATGTTCCAGGAGCAACACTACCTTTCTACACTAGTATCAACTTCTCTTGCCTTGACTCTCTGCTCTTGATTTTCACCAAACTGTGCATATCCACATTTACCTTCATCTAATGAAGATCATTGATATCAAACATATCTGCATCATTAGACCTCCCCTGGATATCATCAACTAAAGAAACATCAGCATCCTTATCAATGTCTTCAATCCTCCTCCCCTGTTTAGATGCATCTTCATGATCACCCAAACTCTCCTAATCTTCAAAGGATTCAAATCTCCTAGACATACTAACTTTCTTTAGTCTTTTCAAACCTATAGTTCTTGATGTCTTTTTTCTTTTCCAACCTGTGACAATCTGTCTTTTAATGTCCATATTTAATTCATATTTCGTTCTTATTTTTCTTGTAAAGTGAACCTTTGTGTTTTACGGTTTACGCGATTTGCAATTTCTCGTTCATGTTAATCGTAAGCCGATTTAGGCAGTTTATTCGTTTAAGTGTAACCGTCTTTTTTTTTTATCTTTAAAAATTCTCCGTATTTAAGGTCACTACTTAATCTAAATTTATAATTAAATTCTAAATTTTTAAATAATTCATTTTATTATCTTAATCGATTTTTATTAAAATCGTTAATTTTAAAACCCTCGCGAATCCTACAATTTGATTTTTACGTTTTGATAATCGAGGAATTCAACGACTCGTGATTCGGGCCTGAGTGCATAATTATTTTATTTTTATATTTTCATCTTTTCTTGTGTTTAAATTGCACCGAAGACGAAAATCACGATTTAGGAAAAAGTATCAGACTAGGAAATGTGATTAGGCCCCAGATTAATAGGTATCATTAGTTAGGCAAAAATAGGCCAAAGCCCACTCTTCTCCCTCTTTATTTTGGCCGGGCATACAACCCAAACACACTTCCCTTATTTTTTTATTATGTCGATACATTCTAGGATATCCTTCCATATAAATAGATCCATCTTTCTTTATAAAACACATAAAACACAGATAACAAAAAAAATCGGTTCACCTCTCTTCTTCTTCTCTGTGATCGAACAAAACCAAACAAAACCCACAAAAACCTTCATCAAATCTCCCTAAATCCATTCCTATTAATCCCAATTACTCTATACTAATCTTAACATCCCTTTACTAATAGAAATCATCCAAATCCAAGGTTTTCTCTCAAGTTTCTTGATTTTTAAGATTTTGATTTTCAAGATTTTATTGAGTTTTAGTTTAATTGAAGCATCAAGGGAGGTTAGTCTAAGGCTTGTGCAGGTTTTTAAGTAATAAAAAGCTAGGGTTTGATTAGTTTTGTTGTTGGTGGCCACGTCAAGATGGTACAACCCACCTAGGGTTTGTGTTTTCTCAATTAATCATATTCCTAGTAGTTGTAGTATTTTTCCTAAAACCCTTCTTTTGCTTGTTTTTGATTATTGTTAAGTGCATGCTCTTGATTTTGATTTTTCATAAAACATCGCAAGTACCGTTTATGGTTAATCTTGGTTAGTTAGTGTAAGTGAAGTATAATGGATATGAGATATGTTACATTGATGTATTTTGGCCTTGTGATGGATCAATTGATGATTTGGAGGTGTTTGGATTGTGATTAGTAGTAGATTTAGGGACTGTTTCCTAGGGTAGTAGGAAACAACATTGGTGTTTCTCAATTTTTTTGGATTAGTGTCTGTTGTTTAAAATCACTATGGTGGATATATATAGGGTCTTAGGTTCATGTGACAAATTAGAGGGTTTTGTATCGATTCTGGATGAGGGAGATATGGCCTTTTTATGGAAGAAGGTCAAATCTGGAGCTGCTGTTGGGAAACGTCTTTTGCTCCAGGTTCTTGTACAATAAACTTAGGTTTTAAAACTTTCATAGACACTAGACATCATAAGCTTTCATCTCTCTTTGGACTCAACTTTATAGCTATTATAGAATAGGATTTATGACCAAAACCGTAAACGATAGAAATTCAGTCAACTTTCTGTTTTGAGTTATGGTTAGTAAAAACCCATTTCCCGTGGATTGGTAAATGGCTTAATTGATTGGTTTAATGATTTGAAAACTAGACTTAAGCATATTTCCAGGGGTGAAAACCCCATCCTTGTATATTTTATAGGGTAAGAGATACGATGGTGTAAAGATGACTAAAATTCAGTAACATGGTTTTTACGTCTTTTCTTGAGAAATAAAAGCGTGACCACGTAATAAGGAGATAAGAATCCTTAAGCGAAACTTAGTAGACACTCAATTAGGTATAAGTTTAGGTTGTGTACCCAATTGGAGATGAAAATACCTTGGTTAAGTCTTGGTGCAATGTCGTTCATATTTCGGATTTATTACTAGTATTGTATAACTATTTTTACTATATTGAATTCATTTATAATTCTAAGTCGCGACTTGCTTTATAGGTCCCGGCTAATTGTTGGAGTCTTCTATCTCGTTGATTTCTCATTTGATCTTCTACACACGGTGAGTTCATAGCCTCGCCTTTACTACTTTACTTGTTTTCTTGAAAACCCACGAGGTGATACATGCTTGTTTTTATAAAATTGAACACAAATTATTTTCAGTATGCTGGACCGAATTGTATGCTTAATGCTTGAGTACCTATTTCTAAAGACCCTAATATCGTGAACCGTTAACTACCTGTGATGGGCAGACGCTATGGTAATAAATAGGCCTATGGGGTGACTCCCCGTCCGGGGTTTGAATCCTTTTGGAACACCCACTTGCAACAGATATATTATCTGAGATGTTATAGGTATATAGCAATAATACCTAATCTTTTGGGGCAAACTACATTTATATCTCGTCAAAAGGATCGGCTGTCACGAGCTCAATGCATTATTAATTAAAACTTGTTTGATCCATAAGTTTTTTTTCGATGATTTAATATTTGTGTTCTAAATCTTTATGCTTATATAAACCTATGAATTTCACTCAACGTTTCGTTGACTTTTTTGCATGTTTATCTCAGGTAATCAAAGATAAGGATGTGGAGCTTGGGATGAGGAGAAACTTGCGCTTAAAAATGATTTTTGTTAAAGCACATGATATCCATTCCTCAAAAACAATGTTTTTATATTTTGTTGAATACTTGTACATTGTTAATCTTTATGTTAGGACAACGCTTGCACTCTGATCTTTCTTTTGGAATGGATTATGTTTTATAACGTCTCTTTTCGAGTTGTTCTTTATAATTTATTGACTGTTGTACTTATTATTAACACCCAATTGTTGGTCCTGAATCCTGCTTTAAATTGGGGGTGTTAATGATTGGTATGAATAGCCATAACTAGGTCATTTTTCTAAAACATAAACTATAACTTTATTTTTCAAATTTTCGCGCGTAAAATACTCCTCGTGGTTCCCGCTCAAGTCATCCTAAATGATTACCATTTTAGTATTCCTTCATTATGAATACATTATTGTTTAGTATTTATTAAATAAATACTATAATTTATATTGAGATATACTCCGATAATTAAACTTTATATCAAAGTTTCCATATTTTTTTACATATTTAAATAAATCATTATTAAATTATTTACATGTTAAATAAACTAATATTAATTTATCATATTCATTGTAATGCATTGCATTCATTCGTAAGTTGCATAAATTTTAAATATGTAGTGACCTTACACACTTATTTTTCACACTGTGTCCGTGCACGTATGCTGCTCGACTTTTTCTGCTCACTTTTTGGAGCGTTATTTTTATCTAATATAGATATGTAATGACCGATTACATATACTCGTTCGATTCGAACCGACTATTTTACCCGAATTTCTTTTATCGGTTGTGCGAACTTTCGCGGTACCACTATTTGGGATTTTGTAAATGTTTTAATCGATGAGAATTTTCTGAGTATCGTTTTACTACCCATGTGTGTTACTTTCATTGTTTAGCTCCTTTAAGCTATCCATATAGATATCCAGTTTGCTTTTCGATCATTTGTGCTTAGTCATGAAAACGTCTTGGGAAATAGTGTAATGACCATTGTGTAACTCAATGTGTCCTCGAAAAAGACTAGTGGCCATCGTGTAAGTCGCAACATCTTGGATGAAATTTTGAAATCATATCAAATTATATTGTGGATATTCACAATCTTTTCGTTGACCCTTTTTTTGTGTCACCATTTTACACGACATTTGAACATTGTTCTAATTTGTTTATTTCGTTGGTCATTCTACTTCCGACTCCGAATTGTAACATTCATTTATACCTCGGAAACGCCATAGTCATCTTATAACTAATCGTCTAGAACGTGGTGGTTGATTGGAATACGATTTTACACGTATAAAATTTTAACATTCTTTTTCATAAAAACCTCCCCGTTTCAGAAGCGCGACTCATAAATGTTTCGTTATTTTTCCTCGGTACATATTGTGATTTTGAAGAATCGTACCGCCAAGGAGACTTTCATATCTTGCATATTGGATTCTATGTCAAGGACGTCATTCACCATTTTACTTTCTATTCGTGTTGTTAGTATTCTTGAAGCATTTTTTAATGCTATTTTTATTTGTCCATTAGTATAATTTAGTTTTCGTTGTTTTGGAATCCATAATACATGTGTGTAAATAAGTTGTGATCATTTGAAAAGTGTTGGTATAATATCTTAGACGATGGGGAGTAGGATTGGTGTAGTATTTGATAATTTTGAGGAATTTAGTTGAAATTTGTGGTATGTCGAAAAACATATTTTATGAAAAAAAATTAGAATGTGGTTTAAGGATGTTGTAAAAATCTTTTTATAAATGTTAGGCATAAAAATATGTTAGTACTTGTTGAGACGGTCGTTTTGATATAAAATATGACCCGTAACTCTTAAAAACAAAGTTTTTATATCCGACCGAAGATTGGAAAATTTCATATTAAAAATTCCGCACTTTGAGTAAATTTTAGAATATGGGCAGAAACGAAATTAGACGTTTCGAATTGGTCAGATTAGGAAATTTCTTATAAAAAGTCATTATAGTTGAATTTTTTTTAAGTTGACTGCCTAAATGAAAAAGGTTATGTTGGTCATTTTCTGTCAAGATTCGGGTCTCGACTAAAACTAAAAAGTTTGTCTGGAATGTCGTATTACGTAACGCTAAGCATACCCCATATTTTATAAACGTAATGTAGCGGGTCTTTTGGACGGGTCAGACTTAAGGAAAATATGTAATAAAAAGTCAAGCGTTGTGAAATTCTTAAATGGTCAATTAGCGTTATGGAGAATGATTAGGCGTAAAATATATTAACTAAAACTGAAATTACAACTAATAAGTTAGCTTTTCACTTTTGTTCATCGCCAAAAACATAATCTTTTAAAATGGGTTCAACGGGTAATTTTCATTAAAATTACATATTAGTCGGAATGGGCAAAAAAAAACTGGCAAGTTCGGGTTCGAGGCACACACATATATGTATATATATATAACATTAAATTATGAAATGGAGCGTACGAATAGAACTTTAACAAGATAATATTGCTGGAAAACGAGCGTTTTTATGAGTCGATATTAACATCTTAATTTTCTAAGATTTCCAAAAATCAAAAACTTTCCAAAAATAGAAATTTTGCGCGATAGTGGTGTAATTCGGAAATGAATTGTATACTTTCTCAAAAGCATATGGTTGTCAAATAACTTAGGAGGTACACGCATTTGGATTCTATTATTCTTATATATATATATATGTGACTTATGTGTCATTTTATTTTATCTTCCCTTTTCCTAATTGCGCACCATCGCTTTTGGTCACGGTTATAATCTCTTGTCTTCATATCCTCCATCGCCATCGATATCATGTACCTCATGACGATTCTGGCTAAACCCTTTGAAACCCTATCATCTTGTAACCATTTCACCGATTGCTTCATAAACTACTCTTATGCAAACCACTTGCTATTTTATAAGTCATTGTAATGTCACCTTATAAATATAATTTGCTATTGTTTTACGAGTCATTTTACTTGGGTCTTACAAAATATTTGTTATCGCCAAAAAAAAATATTAGCAATTTACTTTACTTCCACATTATTAACGGTTTCAAAAATTATTTTGAGTTCTATCTTAAAAATAGTATGGTTTATACATTTAAATATAAGAAACATAACACTAGTTTGACGAAACTGAGCATTGCATTGCTATTCCTAAATTATACATAGCCGTGCACCGATGTATAATTTAGAAGATTTTTGCCCTTAGTTTAACTTTTTGCCCTAAATTATACATAGCCCCTTAAGATCTTGATAAAGATCAACTTTTTACCCTTAGTTCTGAAAAACAAGATTTTTGTTTGTTATGCAAGTAGTACAAATTTGGGGGCATCCGCATATGTACCCTTATCTTTTCTCGAATGAATTCTCCATATGCGGGTACGTTCTGACTTAACAACCGTGGTTCTAATTTTCTTTTCATTTCTCTCCATTATGGAAATTCTTTAGACCGCTCGTCTAATTATCGGCCATTGATACCGGACTTAGAGTTTTTTGACGTTTCTATGCTTTCTTCTCGACCCACCTTCTTTGAGTAACGTTGGTAGATCTCTGAGATGCCTCAAATGTGAATAATGAATTATGAAAGAATGGGTTTACGTACATCCGTTATGATGTTCGCCTTTCTTTTGACTCAAAATTCGTTCGTGTGGACCACACGTTGACTTCGCTCTCCAATTGCTAACTTTGTCTCTTACTTCCTTTTATTCGATAATTGTTGTATGGATTTTATTTTTCGGTTGTGTATCGACCACCACGAACTTAATGTGCTGACCGTGACCGTCTAACGAACTGATGACTTGATAAATTCCTTGTTTCCTATTGTCTTATCATCAACACTTATATTCTATCCTTTCCTTTAAGGACCCTCACGCCATTCAATTCGTTCCCTCATACCGTTGCTTACACATTAGGTGATTACTATCACTTGTTCTATCTTCGTTGCTATCTTGTTACTTTGTCAAAACCCCGAGCACAAAATGCATTAAGCACCTCCATGGGCTTGTATAAATTTTTTATGAATCTTTATAAAAAATTTACAAATATTTCACAAGTGTTTAAATTACCAAAATGACCTTCTTAAGTTAAAGAGTCGATTCTAACCACCCTCTTTTGTAAAAACCATAACTAATATTTATAATAACACCATGCCCTATCTTTCAAATTACCGATTTAAACTTCGTTTCAACAAATGATTCCTAAAGATTTGAAAATAGACCTTCTACGATCACAACCGTATACCCGATTTTCAACAAGTTTTTATACATGCATTCATCCCAAAAAAAATCAAAATGACCAAAAATGATTCTTGAACCTATTTTACCTCTAATATGAACACCATTTTTATCAAGAAAGAATAGTTTAAAATTCTCCTTATTAGTGATTTTGTTTTCGAATCACTAAAACCTTGATAAATCCATATAATCATATTGCATCATTTTAAAGGTATTCTAACATTTTAACACCATAACCGAATGAACCTTACGTTTTCATAATAAAGAAAGTACCTAAGCCTAGTTTTAAAGCAATATAAAATCCGGGAAGGATTTTTCTTAACGGTGGTAGAATGTGACAATCCGTCTTTTAATGCCCATATTTATTTCATTTTTCATTCTCATTTTCCTTGTAAAGTGAGCTTTTGTGTTTTACGGTTTACGCGATTCGCGATTTCTCATTCTTGTTAATCTTAATTCGATTTAGGAAGTTTATCCGTTTAAGTGTAACCGTCTTTATTTTTATGATTAAAAATTCTCCGTATTTAAGGTCACTACTTAATCTGAATTTATAAATAATCTCTAAATTTTAAATAATTCAATTTTATTATCTTAATCGATTTTTATTAAAATCGTCGATTTTAGAAACCCTCGCGAATCCTACAATTTAATTTATCCGTTTTATAATCGAGAAATCAACGACTCCGTATTCGGGCTTTGAGTGCCTAATTATTTTTGTTTTATAATATTTGTCTTTCTTGAGTTTTAAATTGCACCTGAGACGAAAATCACGATTTAGGAAAAAGTGTCGGACTAGGAAAGGTTATTAGGCCCGAGGTTAATAGGTATTATTAGTTAGGCAAAAATGGGCCAAAGCCCACTCTCTCCCCTTCTCTCTTCGTCGACCGACCCCAACCCAACACACCCTTTTATTTTTTTTAAGCAACTAATAACCATCCTTATATAAATACATCCTTACTTATTTAAAAACACACACACACACGATTAATAAGAAAACCATCCGAATTCTTCTCCCTCTCCTCCCACTGTTCGATGGCAACATCACAGCATCATCATCCATCAAAACCCACTTAAATCACACCCTTTTACTCCAAATCACATATAAATTAACCCTTATCAATCTCCCATTACTAAAAGTCTCCTTGCAAGTATTTTAAAGAAGTTAAAGATTTTGAAGATCATCAAGTTTTAGGGTTTTAACTGGATTAAGGGCCATAGGATTATCAAGGGATGAACTTGGAGCATTTGTGAACAAGATTAAAGCAAGATAATCGAGCTAGGGTTTTTGGTTTTGGTGTCTTGAATTTGGCAGCCAACAACACCATATAGGTGTTGTGTTTTATCAACTTCTTCTTCTAATTTGTGTGGTAAGTTACCTCTTAAAACCCTAACTCATTGATTAAGTTTTTATGAAAGTGCATGTTTTTGATTTTGATTTTTATGATCATGGATGTACTTTTTATAAATGACCTTGAATTAATCTTCAATAAGGATGATATGGATTAGTAGTTATGTTACTGGTATGTATTTAATTACACATACCTTTTGCCTATAAGAACGTGCCTAAAATGACCAAAATATACCAAAAATACATTGTATTTGTGTGTTTTGTGATTTATGATTGTGCAGGTAACGGATATTCACTAAAGGACAAAAATCAAGCCAAAACGGACAAAACCGAGCACGGAACGGAAAGAGCGTGAAAAAGTTAAGTCAAAGTCAAAGTCAACCAAAAAGTCAACCAAGTCAAAGTCAAAAGTCGAAGACAAAGCCGAAACCGAAGAAATACTTAATGGGCCAACCCGCACCCATCTAATAGGCCGGGGTAGCCCATTAAGCATTTATATCAAAACTTACATAAACTTTTAAGTTTATAAAGCCCTAAGTCCATCAAACCTTAAACCGGCCCAAACCATAGCCCAACAACAGTTAACAACTTAACACCCTTTCACCCTTGCACCGTTAGTCCTCAAAGACTAAGATTGTTAGTCTAAAAGGACTAACGATGCAACAACTTAACAAAAACAGAGTCTAACACCTGGCTAAAACAAACGCTCCTATTACCCGCCAAAACCCATTTACTGTTTATCTTCCCCAAAACATGTACCTGCAACCCCAGACAAAAACATCCCTCTCCCACCTCAACCCCACTTCATAAAACAAAAAATGCCACCTTGGCAATCCTAAACAACACCATTCATAAAGGAATGAAGACAAAGAATGGATGGCTTGGATGATATAACTTGGAGAACACTCAAAATGAATGGCTTTGATGAGTTTTGGACTTCACTCACATAACTAGCACACCTGTTATCTCACTCACATAACTAGCACAACTAAAAGGGCAAGACTTGAAGTATTTTAGTATAAATAGGACCCTTGTAGCCATTGATAAGGCATCTAGTTTTTAGCAGCTTATTTTTAATGTTTTTACTTTATGCAATTTAAATTTCCATGTCTTGTAATCCATTTTTAAGTTTAATGAAATTTGAAGTTTTTAAGAAATTTGTTTTTAAGTTAATGTACTTTGTGTTTTGAAAACGTTTTATAAGCTCACATAAGCTTTTTTTTAACTCATACTTAAACTGTTTACTTAAACTATTCATGTTTTTCCATAGCTTGAAGAGTTTAAGCCCTTTTATACAAAAAAATCACTCATAAGCTAATTTGGATGACAAGCCAAACTTAGAAGGGCTTGTGGGTATTTACTAGCTTGTTTTAAACAAGCTAGAGCTTGTAGATCAGCTTATTGTAAGCTTATTTACCCTGTTTTGAGCAAGGGCTTTGTAAGTCTTCTTTTTTTCATTTTATAACTTATTTACTATTCCTTTGCTTATTACTGCTTATCTTTGCTTATTTACTGCTTATTATTGTTGGTTATTGCTTAATCATGCATGCTTAATGTTTAAATCCTCTTTGTTTAAGTTTTAGTCATAACTGTCATGTTTTAGTCATAACTGTCATATTTTAGTTAAAACTGCTTATCTTTGTTGGCTTATTTTAAGTGCTTAACTTTGTGTTCTTGTTGCTTATTTGTGTATACTATCCATTGCTCATCATTTGTTTCTAAAAATCTTAGCTTATATCAGTTTAAATTAGTTTAAAAAATGGATTTTGAAAGCCTAAATGGGTGTTTGGGTTAAGAGGCAAAGTGGGTCAAAT